>CM069152.1:48969758-49036528 GCA_035221665.1 Okamejei kenojei
ATATTGGGATTGGGGAGTTGGGGATTTGGAAGATAGATTTGATGTGTTATTATGAATAGATGGGTAAAGATATTGGGGAAAGTGTCAAGATTTGGATTGTTGGGATTAATGTAGGAATAGATATTGAATGGTGTCTGTGAATATTCTGTAAAGTGGTTAGAATTTGAGTGATTTATTTGTATCTAGTTAGAAGGGAAAGTTGGACAAAATAGAAGCATTATAGTGCGTAGTATTATAAGTGTTGGGATTGTGAACACGTGTTAACTATGTACTAAAAGCCAGTACGCTATCCCCCACTATCCCCGTTTCTAATACATTTGATTTTTTCTTTCATGACTCCTGCTATTTCTCAATAACTCCCTCAATCCGAGGGAATATCCGTCTGGCCTGAACTTATCCACTTTTAGATTGTTCAAAAGTTCATAATTCCTCCGCTTTGAATCTCAATTGCCATACTACTCTACCTTCACTCCCCTAACCACCGGAGTTCAATATCCTTCTCCTTGGGAATACCAAGAAAATAAATTTCAATAGCCTCCCCCATCTCAGGGCTCTGCAATAGCGTCCATTCTGTTTCTCAATGTCCAATTTTATCCCTCAGTGTAAACCATTTGCTATTAATATACGTAAAACCCTTTGTGTAATTTCCACCTTTCTGGCCAAAGCACCACAATATCTTCATTTAGCCTTCATAATTGCTGTTCTAAATTCTGTTTACATTCTTTTAAATTTTAATTCTGGTGAGTCAGCCTTAATGTTCATTGCTCTTCATATCTAAAAGTTTTTTTGAGATCTTTGGATGCTATTTCTTCAAGATTCACAGATCTGAAGATATTTAAAATCGTGGTTATTTTCTGTTTAAATTGTAATTGTTGGAATGGATAACATATTCCCATTTCATACTAACACCAATCCTTTTTAATCCCATCTTCCCATTGTATTATATGTTATTCAATTAAAGAATTGTTTAAATGAAGGATTATGTCACTGTTGGCATTAACAATGATAGTTTCTTAATTAAGGATAATTTTATTTGATTCCAAATTCTTATTGTATCATGTATAATAGGAGTATCTATTATTGTTGGTTGTTCAGTTTGTCTGGAAGAGAAACACTCCTATGTTACGAAAGAACACCTTCATTCTTCGCCATTCTTATCCATTCTGTCTGTTGGGTAGGACTGTCCAACCATAAATTTTATTCTTAATATCACTGCCCACTAAAACTACAACAAGTTCAGAATGAAGTGCCTCCCAATGTACTTTTTGGTTTCACTAATTATTTTCTTTGGATCTGTGTGAAACTATAATCCCAATCAAATTGTTAGATTAGAATATGTTTTTTTAAATACGTAATTGGTATATAAATGGTATAGATTGAAATAGCATTAATATTTGTGTAAAAAGATCTTTTTTAAATAGCGTTTTATTCTGCTATTAATTAATCACTTCCGTTTTCCAGAATGTTAATTGAGCGTTGAGTTATTTAATAAAGGCAAAAAATAATTAGCAATAAATAATCGTTGTATATCTAGTAATTGGAAACCCAAAACGTAAATTTTCTGTTGCAATTTTAAAGGGGAAAGTATTTAGGTGGTAATTCTGGGTTTTAACTCATGATTTCACTTTCTTCCTATTTATTCTATATCCAGATAAATAACTGAATCCACTATTACATTACATTAAGGTTGGTATGCTCGTTTTTATTTGTAATTGATAAATGTATATCGTCTGCTTATAATGAAATTTCATTATCTGAATCCGTAGAATTATATCCCGAATATTCGATGACTTCGTATACTTTCAGCCAGGGCTCTATCATTAGGCAAAGAGCAGAGGTGTTAAAGCACACTCCCTTGCTATTGCCCCTCGATAATTGAAATTTTTGGAAATAACTTAGGATTGGTTAATATTCTGCGGTTAGATTTATCATATATATGAATTTTTGATCTCATACAATTAAACCATTTAACCATATAACCATATAACAATTACACAGGAAACTGGCCCTCTCGGCCCTTCCAGTCCTCCGACCATTTGTGCCCCTAGTCCTTCTACCTGCACTCAACCAACACTCCTTTCCCTTCACTGTCCATATACCTATCCACTTTATTATACTTTTAAATGTTAAAATCGATCCTGCCTCCACACTTCTGCAGGAACTCATTCCATCAAAGCCAACCGAGTAAAAATTCCCCTCTGGACTTACCCCAAAACTTCTTGTCCCCTTAATCTCAAATGTCATTGCCTCTTGTTGTGTAATCTTCCCTACCCTCAATAATGGAAAACCTTATATCCACTCATCTCTGTCAATCCCATTACATTTAAAAGACCTCAATCAAGTCCCCCCCCCCCCGTTTTTTTTTTGAACCTTCTGTGCTCCAAAGAATATAGACCTAACTTGTTCAACTTCTCTGATAACATATTCTGACACCCTGGCGAACATTCTAGTAAATCTCCTCTGTACTCTCTCTATTATGTTGACCTATAATAGGTAGCGACCAAAATTGGTCACTCATTCCCAGAATTGTCCGTACCAATCATTGTACAATTTTAAACATTACTTCCCGACTCCTTAGGAAAAATTCCTCCCCATATTAAATTTTGCAATACTTTAGATAAGATAAGCCATCACTACCTGAACAAATGCTTTAACATTGCGTCCAAGAATCATTGATATTTCTTCTTCGTCCTTTATGGTGATAAAATATATTAAAAACAGCATCCAAATATTAAAATAATTCGGTTGTAAAACCCCATTTATCAGAGGATCATTGTACTTAATATATTGTCCTCAATCTATTGCAAAGTCTTTGCTAACATTTCTGATCTAATTTAAAATTGATATAGCTCTATGTTGACCGGTTCATCTAATCGTATTTTTTTGTATAACAGTAATTAGTTGATTCTGCTAATGTTTCTGTATTTTATTTTATTTAAAGGCATGAGTATATAAATTAAGTAAGCATGACCGTATCTCGTGAAAATCTTTATAAATCATTACGAAAACCATCTGGTCCAAGGTCCTTACCATGCATTCAATATTGTAACTGCGAGTCACGATGTGACTACGTGAAGAACCCCGCAAGGTACATGCCTTATACGTCCACGCATGTCGCATGATCGGCTGAAGGGCACAGCTCCTCCACGTAATTGAAACTTTGGCAGGTAGCGTGGTCCAGGAGATTCAACTGGCGTCGGGTCCGGAGATTAGCGCGGCAACTCCGTTCAGAACCGAGTGCCGTTTCAAACCGTATCACAGCTAGCCATCTAAAAGCATAGGAAGCAAAGAGAAAATCTAAACAGGCGCAGTGTATTGTCAGACGAGTCGATGAAAGGGTGACTCTCCCCCAGATAATAAAATATTTGGGAGATGCAGCACATGGAAAAAGCTTCCAGACTCCCAGTCTGCTGAGCACAGGGCCATATCAAAGATATATGATAACCACCAAGGATTTCCTTCAAGCGCCTTGTATAGACTGAGGATCCCACCTACAATATATTGGAGAGCAGTGAGGATGCTACTGACTCTGATTCTGTGCCCTGCTTATGTGCAACACCAGAGTACATGAGCCCCCACGCTCCGGGTGTCCCCAAAATAGCAATGATCTTTGCAATTCCGATGGACTGGGTGAGGAATGAGATACCTTGCCAACAACCTTAACTATTTAGGTCTCACCAGCTCACAATCGATTATACAAGAGACCCTCTCAAATAATTAGTAGTCACCTGTCAACTGTGTGTCACTAAAGAGGGCCTACTGTAACCCAGCAATATGGCACACTATGACTCCTTCTATAGGGGACGAGAGTACCTACCAACACTGTCCTCCAACAAGTGCGGCTACGATTTACTGCATTTGTCACCCAGGGGGGGTAAAAGGACCATGATAAATCAAATCCAAAAAGATAATGTTGGCTAGTTTGCACTGTGCGTTTTTTTGAGGTCAACTTGCAGTAAACAATCCCATCAGGCCTACCTAAATCAGAAGTTTGCTCTCAGTGTTAGTGCGACAATGTTCAAAATCCTGACTTTCGCTCTTTGGAACGGATCTGTGAAACAATTTCGGACATTGATGTGGAGCAAAAACTATTGGCTTAATGATGCCAACCATCTCTAGAAACCGCTAATCGAAGCCTGGTTTGTGACCGAAGGTCAAATCCCGTGCTGGCCCAGCAGGGAGGCCAGTGGGGCAACGAATACCCACCAAGGCACTTGGTTTACAACCCCAAAATACCAGACAGCACCCTTACAGGCCAACTGGAAGGTACAGGGACTTGTTTGTTCAGATAAGGGCGGGGCAACCTCCTATGAAATAGATACAATTTTCTATTGAATGGGATGTATAACGGCTGAATTTTTATAAACTAAATACTTTCGTTCTACCATTGAGTGTATCTCAGGTATAGAATCCACCTCAACCAGCACAACCTATTTTTTAAAATGTTTGTTTCTGCACCAGGCTGAATATGTAAAACGAGCGATTAAAATTTCTAATGCCCGATAAAAAAAAAAAGGATGATTGAAAAAAGCCATTAATTGTTCTCAACTATTTGTGTCCTAATAACTTCCCCACCTACAAAAGATGGGTTGGGTAGATAATTCTTGACCCACCTCTTAAATTCTTCAGGTCTCGATAGCATTTAAATGGATGCCTTCGTTCTGCAAAGCAGCTGTTAGCACAGGTTGTTATATGGCCTCCATTGAGTTGCAAGATGCGCTATTATTGATGCAATTCATGTTCATTTTCAGTAACTGAAATTTAATTGGATGGGACAGCTGTGCAATTCAAACATTGCCCTAATGTATAACTCACACCTAGCGATTACTAAATTGTTAAAACCGTGCTGGTGCTATTGAGGGCCCCATAATCACATTGTCTGCTTATTAGATGAATCTTAATTATCAGCACACTAAAGAGTCAGCTGAAAATCGGTTGCCGTATACCAAAAATGTGTTTGAAACATTAAGGTTTTTGGTCCATCCACTAAGTCCAAGTTACGCCAACCGCATCTGATTGAGTATTTGGTTTTCTTATGATTCTGTTGATATACAGTAACATATTACCAACAGCCAATGTGGTGATTGTGCTAATGTCTGTACTTGCCTCACACAAAAGCATTAAACCTCCCTTCTGAAAAGTCGCCAAGGTCAGTGGGGAATAGGTACACTTCCCTGCAGTACAGTTTGACTTTGCATTTATCAACCAGTTGCAATGACAAGAGAACAAGCAATTAAAAAGAGCACGCAGGTCACTTGACACGGTTATGCAGTTTACCAACCACAGCTCTAGCAGAATTGCATTGGATTCTTGATGTTTAGCAAGCCACCAAACATTTTGGTGGACAAACCTTCAGTGATTCTTACAGACTGATGTACGTCTCTCGGATGGGGGCTACAGACACAGATCTAGCTGGGTAGATAATGAACACAAGATGTGATTCGCACACGCCAGGATAAATTTTTTGGAATTATTGGGCAAATTTATGTTACAAGCATTTTATTGCTCCCAATTGACTAATTTTACATGTTCGACGCCAGATTGAAAACACCACACTTTGGCATATATTAATAACCATATAACCATATACAAATACAGCACGAAACACAGCCCTCTCGCCCTTCCAGTCTGTACCGACCATTTGTTTTCCCCAAATCTAGGGTGCTTGCTGCCTCCATAATCATATGGAGGAGCAAGATCAGATCGTTATAACTGGTTAACCTTATCTGGCATGGTTTTTTTTCAAGGAACACTGGTTTCCACCTTCTATTCGACCAGTATAGACAATCGTGCAGACCATAGTCGAGAAAGTTTAATGACTATATAGAATGGATGTTGAATGCTGAAATTATCAAACAATTGTCCACTGCGATTTGGGTTGCCAAGATTGATCTGTTCCCCCCATCCAGATTGAATCAAACATTCCCTAAATATGTCTCCAGTTCCAGAGCAGTGAGCTGTGTCGGTCTGGTGAACAGTGGCGGCTATCTTTATTTGTATGCAGTTCCTCCCATTTTGCCTGATCCGTGAAATTGTCCCACCAAAATAGAGTGTTTTGGTGGTCCCAGATTTGAGCCAACACATAAAGTGGGGTGTCCCTGAACTGAAATAGGGCTCACATCATGAATGATTCCCACTGCAGTAATGTGTTGTGCTCCGTATAGGAAAAATCAACCATTACAATGACCTAGCAATTTGTTGGTCTGCAGTCGACCAGGACCTGCCAAGGAGGCCTTGCATGATTGACCAGGACCATGGAGTTATCACTGCAGCCTGATAAAGCACTCAAAAACTATACATATGGCACATAAAGAATGGAGATGGTCTTGTACAATCCAGAATATCTTAGATACTGCTAGCATATGTGAAGTTGAGTTCCTTGCTCATATTGCTATTTTGAGAGCTCCTCAGTTATAGCCATTAACACTGCTGCGCAGCTTTGGTCCTCCTATTGTAGGGTAGTCTCAAACCAACAACACCATATTGGCCGCATAGCCGTTAGTTTCCCCGATTTAATGGGAGGAATTTTCAACAAAAACCCTCCTAAGCCTAGATATACAAAATCTGGGATATCAGTATAGTTTCTCAACTCTGCTTCGCAATGCTCCAATTACTCATTATCTATGCAAAGATTAACTCTTAAAGTGTTATGCTAATGCAGTTTCAGCAACAACGTGTACAAACATTACAATTGTACAAATAGATTATGCATTGGTCTCTAGATGAATTATGTCTATGATTTAATCAAACAAAAAGCCGGCCAGGATTGCAGGTACCATGTGACGTTTAAAGCATATCCCTGGTGACACATGTTGATGCTGGTAAACATTTTAACCCAATAAATTGAGTAAACATGGAGTCTAAGGAGTTCTAGACAGCACTGCTCAGTAGTCACCAAAAAAGCATATCAAAGAGTGTCAGTACAAACTATTTCGTAGATGGTTGAAACATTTCTCGAATATGTTGAATCGACCCTCAAGTATTTAAATCCTCACTCCACCAGGCGGCATTCGACATCTGATCTGCGGTGAAGGCCGTCGTGCCGCTAGAACCAAATCCGTCGGCTGCAGATTCTAGAGATCAAACTTTTTCTTACTTTACACAAACCTTACAGACAGTCCACGGTTTGGGCCTGCGTTTTGGTTCCATGTAGATTCATTTTCTTTGTTTATATATATCATGTTCCCTAATGTTCTCCTTGGGACAGAGGGTTATGTAGGGGTGGTGCCTTATTAAAATAGTTATTGAATATTGATGCAATTTCATATATTATTTATTCCCTACGTGTCAATGAACAGATTGTCGTATGGAGTGCTTCTCGGTATGGTACACAGAGAGCTTTGAAAGCTTCACATATGCACTCGACAGACTTAAAGTAAATTAAACCAAACTTACCAGTTTGAATTTGAACCTTATGTATGAAGTAACATTGAGGATTACGTGCCCTCCGCACCCACCCTCATAATCTAAGAAATCTCTTAGTTCTAGTCCGCTGCAGCGTACAATGTTACTGCGGCTATTTGTTTCTGTGTTTTCAACGTCCGCTGCTTTAATAACGGCTGGCTTCGTCACGTAATGCCCTCAACGTTTACTACTCCTCAATAAAATAAGGGATCAACTTTCAACTGGTAAAGTTCTCTTATTATTTTACGTTTTCACCTATTTCTTAAGTGCAATCGAGCTCCCCTAAGTCCTCTTTTCCAAAGGTCAAGTTTTGAAGATAACATTTAGCTAATAAATTATAATTTTACTACGTCTATTTTAGTTTTGATGTACACAAATGTTGATAAACTTGACAAATCTATGGTTAATATCCTTTGTATGTTTAGAATTTCACCGTTCTCGATGTAATTTTATGATAGTAGTTTCCTTTTTGTGTTTGTTTCAGGTAACAGCTAAAGGTTTATTTGCTTGTACCAAAACGACATGTTCCTGTTTGTGTGATTTGAATAATCTTATTACTCTTCCGAAAAATTTCGATAAGTTAAATTTTCAATAGGATTATCTTTATTATGGTTAAGCTTTGTTTGAATCTTTGCATTATCTAACTCTAATTGTCTAATTTCATTTCAGCATCGTTTTTCTTTCTTATTCTTTTTATTTTGAAAATTTTTGATAGAATTATAACTGATAAATGCCTTTGGGGGGGGAAAAGTTTCCCATAGAAAGTAATGTGAAATATCTGGTCTTCATGTCCAAAAAAAAAGTTGTTTGTGTTTATATTAATAACCTTGTGGGTCATTTAAATTTTGTTGTTAAACCTCCAAAAAATTTTTACCCGCATTCCCTCAAATTTTAATAGAAAAGTCAACGAGATGACTATATAATACTGGTGTGATATGAAGGATTAGTTGTAAATGAATTTATTGGTATCCACTAAAAAAATAATCAATTCGTGATTAAGTTTAGTACCGATGATACAACGAAATTTTCCCTTCCATTGGATAGCATTTTCTCCTACATCTATTAATAGTATTTTTTTATATATTATTTAAAGTTCACTAGTCTTAGATTTTAAGTGTAGCCCCTCCTTTGTTTTTACTGATATTGTCTAAATATGGATCTAAAATGCGTTTGAAGTAACCCCGCTATTATTTCTATATTTAACTAAAGTTCTGTATAATTATCTTATAATTTTAATTTAAAAATTGGGGTGTCAAAATTCAGACGTAAATATTGGATCAAAGTCAGTGGGGTTTAATAAATTTTTCCCGAAATCTATAAGATACCTGCCCTCTTCATCTAAAATAGTATCATCTTTAATTTAAATGATATACCTTTCCGAATATAATAACCAAGGCAAGGGGAACTTCACCGGCCTATAATTGCCAGCATTCCCCTGCAGCCCTTCTTGAAAAGAGCTCTACATATGCCCACCCTCCTATCCCTGCACCGCTCCTGTAATTAAGGACCTCTAAATTTCAACCAGGTCTCCCTCCCCAATTTCCTCTCTGGTTTCCCGCAATGTTCGCTCAGATATAACTGATCAAGTCCCGAATTTGTCTTCAAACTCGACAGTACCTTCATTACTTCCGTACTGTAACAATGACTGCTCTCATAACACTTCCATGCCTCTCCAATTTCCCGTCCTACTGTCTTTCCTCGTACACACGAGAGGAGAAATACGCATTGAGGACCTTGCCCCACACTCCTTGGCTCACACTGAGTGACCACATTTTATTCTTTCCTCACTCTCTCTCTCTCTCTCTCTTTTTTTTTTAGTTTCAAAAACTTTATTGACAACAATCATATAAATACAACACATACAAACCATAATCAAAAATGGCACATATACAACCATGTATAGTCCAACAATACAACATTGTTGCACAATACACGAACCCCACGCGGTGACCAGCGCCCACCGCCGTAGCCTCCAGAGTTCCCCGTGGACACAACATGTTCCCGCTCCAGGGACACACGTGCTCGGACGTAGGCCCGGAAAAGGGGCAGGCAGCCGACTCTAGCCTGCTGCCTGGACCCCGTGGAATGGCCATCTTGGCCAGGCCCAGGAGCAAAACTGACAGGGAAGTTCCCCCACCCCCCCCACCCCCCCACTCGGCTCTCCCCACTCCCTGCCTGTGTCCGAACACTAGAATCGTGGGACTAAAAGCAACCAGAACTTGGAGGAACAACCCCTTCAGATATTTGGTACAGGGGCAGTAGCCTCTCACACTCCATATACAACGTGGAACACGGTCTCTTGCTCGCCACAGAAAATACATGCTGCGGACGAGCCCGTGAAACCGACTCAAAAAGTTTATTACAAACCACGCTCTGTGCAACACTCTCCACCCCAGGTCCCCCAATGTAAAGGGGAACACTCGCTTATAGAAGGACCCCCACTGAGGACCTCACCCCGCCCTTTCAGGTGGTAACACCGGTCCGCCATGGTGTATCGGGACGGGAGACGAAGGTAAGGATGTGAATGTGCAGGTGCATCCTGTACAGTGTGCGTCTCTTCGCATCACGAAATGGCAAGCTGGTCATCTCAGAAAGGCGGCTTAGATTGTGTGGAACCGGTACCCGAGAATATCCCGGATCCTGGCCGATGAGCAGATATGACGACGGAGCGGGGGTAAGCTCTATCAAACCACTCTAGGCACTCGCCTCTCCTCGACACCCGCCATGACAGGGTAGGACCGGCTACTCCCGCAGCCACGACAACCCCCTCCCATCGTGGAACACCACGCTGGCTGATGAAAACAACCAAATTACCTCACTCTTAGCACCATCCCGGTATCGAGACGGCAAACCCCTTAGGGCGGGTCGACTGATAACCGCTACCGGGGAGCCGTGAGACCCCCTTAGACAACGACCCCGACGGAAAAAATACGTGGCCAGAGCATGACCATTTGGGTGGGTTCTCTACGTACAATGTACCTCCGCAGAGTCCTGAGGCGGAGAAGCTGCCACCTGGGTACGCACACCATACCAAGGACTGGCCGCCCTCCTCTAACGGGAGACTCAGGGACCGCCGCGGAAACCCAGTGCTTCCTATTACCCCAAAAGAAATCTACAGCTTCTTCTGTAAAGCAGTTGCAAAATAGAGGGCGGCACAAGAGTAGCAGCCGGTACCATAACATGGAGGCCAACCAGCTGGTTTATGACCAGCACCCTCCCACGAAAGGATTAACTCCAAGCAGGCCTGACCAGCGCCCCAACCCCGGGCGATCACTTTCGTCTCCAACTCCCGCCAGTTTGCCGGCCAAGCATCCTCAGTGGGACTCGGTACAACCCCAGATAGAGAGGAGGTGCGTGGTACTCCACGCAAACATTACCATCTCCTCTGCAGGGAGTCTACCTGCCACTCACCCACTAAAAGTCCAGAACACTTACTCCAGTTAATCCTAGCAGAAGATGCAGCCGAGACAAAACTTCTGCAGTCACGCATCCTCCGCAGGTCAACCAGGATCAGTGAGCATATAAGGAGTACATCATCAGCATTACGCCGAAAGAACCACCTCCACCCCCGGGCCAGGTAGTGCCAGGGCCTGTCAACCTCTCCGAAGAAGACACAGGAATGGCTCCACACAGACCGAGTATAAACTGACCCGACATGGGGCACCCCTGACGGACCCCCTCCCAAATGAAAAGGAGACACAACAATGCACCATTAACCTTCACAAGCACTCCACTGCAGTGTACAAAAACCGGACCCGGCCACCACGAAATGCGCCCAAACCCAAACGCTTGCAAACGTCCCAAAAGGTATTCATGTTCCACCCTATCAAAAGCCTTCTCCTGATCAAGAGGTCAAAAAGCAAGCTGACTGACCAGTGCCCTGGGCTAGATGAATCAGGTCCCTTACCAGGTGGATGTTATCCTGAATGGACCTGGCCAGGGACTGTATAGGACTGGTCAGGATGAATCAGTTGAGACAAGCACGGAGCCAGGCGATTTGCCATTGCCCGTGCAAAAAACTTTATACTCTGTGCATAGGAGAGAGACCGGGCGCCAGTTGTTCAACAAGCGAGTTCGCCCTTCTTGGGCGGCAGGACAACAACTGCACTACGCCACGAGAGGGGCATCTCCCGGTCGCCAGGCTCTCCCGCCAGAACCAACATGTAATCTCCACCAAGGACATCCCAAGAACGCTCCAACAAACTCTACCGTCAGCCCATCCATCCCAGGGACCTTACCCGCTCCTGAGCTGATGCAGGGCACGAGTCAACCCTCCAAAGATAAGGCCATCAAGAAGATCTGCCACCCCTATCTACAGTCGGCAGACCCTCCCACAGATCTCGCCGATGAGCCTCCCTGTTGAATCTTCCGCAGTGAACAGGGACCCATAAAAGGACCTGAACAAGGCACTGATCCTCTCTGGATCAGTGACAGAGGAGCCGTCGTCTGCGAGCAGCTCCACGAGCTGTTTGCGAGCTCCCCGCCCCTTCTCAAGAGAGAAAAAGAAAGGAGAAGCTCGGTCCAGATCGCGCAGCATCTGGAACACCGCGACCCTCACGTAGGCGCCTCGGGACCGCTCAAGCAGCAGCTCCTCAGAGCTTCCTTCTTCATCTGAAACTCTCCTCCTCCCCCTTCGCAGGAGTCTTCACCAAAACACGACCCAGACGAGACTCTGCGTCCAGTATCTCCCTCTCAAAGCCTCTCGACCGCTGAGTCCCGCCTTCCGGTCGACCCCACGTATAATCCTTACAAAAAGAGACGGATGTGACTTTTTCCCCACATCCCACTGCCTAAGGAAAGTAAGCACCTCTGCCTCTCTCTCCACTTCCCCCAAAAACCGTCTGAATGCTTCCCGGAAACCACCGATCCTCCAGCAGCCTGTTGTTTTTTTAAAGTGCCAGTACGCGGAACCAGCCCGAGCGCGCGCTGGATTGAAATCCACACGCACCAGACAGTGGTCCGAGCACGGCACCAGCCGCATTGAGGCTGCCGAGACACGAAACAAACGCTCGTGAAATTATATATTCGATCATGCGGGAACCACCACCCTCAGACCGCCGCAAAAAAGCAGTGGAATCCGGGTGGAGGTTCCGCCACATCAACCAACTCAAAGGATTCAATCAATCCCTCAGCTTCTTCGCTACAGCAGGGCACACTGAGTACCAGAACGGTCTCGCGCCTCAAGTGTGCAATTAAAAATCCCCACCAAGGAAGACACACTCTCCCCTTATCAATTGTGCTGAACATCCTAGCAGTCACCTCCTGAAGTAGCCGGCCTGCATCGTGCCCGGAGCTAGGGGCATACTCGTTAATGAAATAACAACGGTTGCCATCCAGGCTCACGGCCAGATGGAGCAAACGTCCTGGCACAAATTCATGCACTTTTTAAAACATTTGGCAGAAAAATTCGGGCCAACAGAAAGGCCACCCCACTCGAGTTCGAGCTGAGATGGCTCATGTAGACCCCCCCTTCCCACTCCAGTCGCCAGGGGGTTCATCACTACAACGTATGCGTCTCTTGCAGAAAACACGACCGCAAATTTCCCCTCTCTAAGGACTGATAAAAGCTGAAAATCTGCGTAAACTCTCTCTACTCTCCCGTTTAAATTTAATGTAGCTACTGTGAATGTGCAGGTACACTAAATTGACACACTCCGCCTAGACTCTCTCTCTGAGGAATCCAAAAAGTCCCCAAACTGTCTCTTCTTCAGAGTCAGGAAGATCGCTGTCCTTGTTGCCAAGGTAGCCTCGAGAGTCTTAATCAAAGCTGGCCAATCCTCCCACCGTTTCTTTTGCAGCATCCTTTTTTGTCTAGTATGACTTGCTTTTAGGAACTCTCGCACCTCAAGATAACTGTTGCATGATACACGACCTTGGAGTCTGGGCACTCGCCAAACCGACTCGCACCTGAAACAACAAGCTTACCAGTGCAGCTCCCAGGGTCGTTATCAAAAATTGAAAAACCAGAACTCTCGGAAAGTTCACTAATCCCGCTACACAAACTGCCCCATCACTCTTCCCTCCTCCGCATGCCCACCACCCCCCAGGATCAATGCCAGGAAGGGTCCCGACACCCCTGACCGCAAACAAGCAGCCACTGACTGGCTGGCTCCTGCACTCTCCCCATCACCCTCCACGTCTGGGCCTGGGGAAAGAAAAAACAAGAGGCACCCCCAGGGCCTGTGGTACACTGGCACCCTCCGAAACTGAAAGGAGTCACGACCCAAAACAGACCGACTCCACAGCACCCAGAGTACCCTCTCCACAGGCAACACCCAGAGAATCTCTCTTGCCTTTAAACTCTCCCCTGCCGACTCAGCCTGAGAGCAGCACTCCCCCCAGCACCTCCATTGGCTCTGATAAGGAGCACAGAGTGGGTACCCGCCTCAACAAAAAAATAAAATGTCGGTCCTGAACCTCCCCTTCGGGCTTGACTCTGCTCGTCCCCCGTCTCAGGGGGCACACTACCAGGGGAGCTAACCCCATCATCTGGCGTGCCAACACCCTCAGTAGGTCTCTGAAACGAGGGGACCTCCTCCGACCCAGAGGACACAAACCCAGGGGGACTAACCTCAACACCCGATGAGATAACTCCCTCAGAGGTCCCCTGAAACGAAGGGGCATCCATCCCGCTCCGAGGATACACCACCAGAGAAGTCAACCGCATCACATGGTCTTTATAACACTCGCGGAAGATCCCTGAAATAGAGGCCCAACCTCCGACCCGAGGACACCTGTTCAAGACCACCAACCACATCAGTGGGTGGAAGGTCTGGAGAAAGACATCCCCATCACTTTGGTCCCACGCCCTTTGCTCTTCCTCGCCAGGCACTAACCTCCTTTTTGTCCCGCTAACATTGTGGCAGTATGGTGACCTCCATAACAGAGTGTCTTCGGCCTCCACACTATCCCCAGCCACTTGTACCACCTGCACGTTTTTTAGCTTCCCTGCCCCCGTCTGAACCACCTCAGCTCCTTGCTGGACCACGACAGGTGCAAACTGCACACTGGAGCTGGCAGGCACCCTTGGGTGGTATCAGGAACTCGGCAGGTGCACACCCGCTCTTCCGTGTTACTCGCTCGGGCGGACTTTCTCCTGTCCTTCTTCTTCTCCTGCCTCTGCTTCTCCCACTTGCCCCCTTCCTCACCCCCCTCCCCCCGGTGCCCGCCTTCAGCCGCCACCACAGGTTCAAGACATGGGGGGCGGGGGCTATCGCTGCCCTGGGTCCCCAAGGCAGAACCTGCAGGCCCAGATGGGCTATTACTGCCGCCTGGATCACCGAGGCAGAGCTGACAGCCCTAGCCGGGTCAGCAGTACCACCCCGCGCCACTGAGGTTTGACGAGCCACGCCGGATGGGCCAGCAGCGCATACCTGGGCCGCTGCGCTAGAACTTCTCGCAGTGACCCCGTGAATAGGACACTCCCTCCGGAGGTGTCCAAATTCACCGCACGCATGACACGTGCCTTTCCCCAACTCCAACGCATGGTTCTAGGGAGACCCCTATACACCACCCTCGAAACTCCCCTCAGCGCCCAATCCCCCTCACACCACCTTCATGAACACCCTCCTCTTGAAACTGAAGACCCCTTTTTCCTCTGGGTCCCCCCCAGGGTGCATGAGCCTAAAGCACTTAGACCGCACCTCCCCAAACTTAGACAGGTGTGGAATAAGTGATGCGTCTGGAATACATGTGGGGCAACTCCGCAGGAGAACCGGTCTCACCCTGGATACCCACGGATCCACCTGTATGTGGACCCCCCTCACTGAAACCCCCAGCTCCAATGCTCGGGCCACACCCACCCCGGGTCTTTAGTATCACCTCCACCTTTCCTCTTTCGAGCTCGGAAGAGACAATAGCTCCCCTCCCAAGAAGTTCATTCAAGGCCTTTGTAATGTCTCCCCTTGACATCATAGGCCCAGTTTGAACCGAGATACCAAACCCGTCCCAATCCAAGTCAACATGAGGCTCATGCTCAGATGGCCTCGTACCCGCCACTGTTGCCACTGCGTAGGTCCGGACCTTCGGCCGCGCCCCAGCCATCGCCATCCTGACAGAGGCACATATCAGCTCCAGACACCCCAGCAGCTCAGCTCCAAGTTAAGCTCCAGAAACAGTCACAGTCAAAGACAGGCAGCAGAAAGCAGAAACCTCCAGCTGAAGCAGGAAAGTTCCCAAGTTCGTCCACAGCCGAGAGCAGCTTTTGGGAAGCTCTATCCCAGTCGAGCCAGAAGCAAAAGTACCTTCTTCACATTAAGCCAGGCAGCCGCACGGTGCAAAATGAATTTAGGGCAGAGAAACGGTGTAAAAAAGACAAAAACACTGAAATCTTCGTGCCCTCGATCTCCAGGCACTCTTGGCAGTCCGCCAACGACAACCGCACCCTCGACTTTGTAGAGAAAACTCAATTTTCGCACTAGTAGAGGAATCTAACCAGAGGAAAGTTTCAACAGTCCAACGATGTTAAACTGAAGCCCCTCTGCCTCTGTTCCTTCTCCAAAGCAAAATCCTTGATAGGCTGCTTAACGCAGAGCTGAGAAGACTCTCTCTCTCTCTCTCACTCCAGAATCTCCGTCGAACCTCGCCCCCTAGGAGGATCTCTCTCTCCTCTCTCTCACCCCCCCCTCTCCTCCTCTCTCTCTCTCCCCCCTCGCCTCCCCCACGACTCCCAATTCTCTCTCCCCCTCTCTCCCCCTCTCTCTCTCTCTCTCCGCCTCTCGTCCTCCCTCTCATCTCCTTCAGTCCCCCTAAATCTAAACTCTCCCTCTCATACTCTGATTCTCCCTGCTCTCTCTCCTCTCCCCCTCACTCTCACACTCTCTCTCTCCTCTCTCTCAGCTCGGAAATCTTCTCTGCTCTCTCAAAAGGCTGTGCGGACACAGTCTCCCGAGATCCCTCTAAATGTTTCTCTCAGCTCTTCTTTTTTTTTTTTTTTTTTAGTTTAAAAAACTTTTATTGACACAATCATATAATACAACACATATCAAACCATAATCAAAAATGGCACTATATACAACCATTATAGTACAACAATACAATCATTGTTCACAATACACTGAACCCCACGCGGTGACCAGCGCCCACGGAAGGCCTCCAGAGTCCCCGTGGACACCGCATGTTCCCGCTCCAGGGACACACGTGCACGGACGTAGGCCCGGAAAAGGGGCAGGCAGCCGACTCTAGCCTGACCATCGACCGCCCGCTGCCTGGACCCACGAATGGCCATCTTGGCCAGGCCCAGGAGCAAACCGACAGGGAAGTTCCCCCCCCCCCCCCCCCACTCGGCTCTCCCCACTCCCTGCTTGTGTCCGAACACTAGAATCGTGGGACTAAAATGCAACCAAACTTGAGGAACAACCCCTTCAGATATTGGTACAGGGCAGTAGCCTCTCACACTCCATATACACGTGGAACACGGTCTCTTGCTCGCCACAGAAAATTACATGCTGCGGACGAGCCCGTGAACCGACTCAAAAGTCTATTACAAACCACCGCTTGTGCAACACTCTCCACCCCAGGTCCCCAATGTAAAGGGGAACAACTCGCTTATAGAAGGACCCCCACTGAGGACCCCCCGCCTTCAGGTGGTAACACCGTCCGCCATGGTGTATCGGGACGGGAGACGAAGGTAAGGAGGTGCAAAATGTGCAGGAGCATCCTGTACAGTGTGCGTCTCTTCGCATCACGAAATGGCAAGCTGTCATCTCAGAAAGGCGGCTCAGATTGTGTGGAACCGGTACCCGAGATATCCCGGATCCTAGGCCCGATGAGCAGATCTGACGGAGCGGGGGTAAGCTCTATCAGAACCACTCTAGGCACTCGCCTCTCCTCGACACCGCCATGACAGGGTGAGGACCGGCCACTCCCGCAGCCACGACAACCCCCTCCCCTCTTGGAACAACACGCTGGCTGAAAACAACCAAATTCCTCACTCTTAGCACATCCCGGTAGAAGACAGGCAAGCCCCTTAGAGCGGGTCGACTGATACCCGCCACCGGGAGCCGTGAGACCCCCCTTAGACAACGACCCCGACGGAAAAAATACGTGGCCAGAGCGTGCCATCTGGGTGGGTTCTCTTCGTACATGTACCTCCGCAGAGTCCTGAGGCGGAGAGCTGCCACCTGGGTACGCACACATACCATGACTGGCCGCCCTCCTCTAACGGGAGACTCAGGACCGCCGCGGAAACCCAGTGCTTCCTATTTCCCCAAAAGAAATCTACCACTTCTTCTGTAAAGCAGTTGCAAAAATAGAGGGCGGCACAAGAGTAGCCAGCCGGTACCATAACATGGAGGCCACCAGCTGGTTTATGACCAGCACCCTCCCACGAAAGGAAAGAACTCCAAGCAGGCCTGACCAGCGCCCCAACCGGGCGATCACTTTCGTCTCCAACTCCCGCCAGTTTGCCGGCCAAGCATCCTCAGTGGGACTCAGGTACACCCCCAGATAGAGGAGGTGCGTGGTACTCCACGCAAACATTACCATCTCCTCTGGCAGGGAGTCACCTGCCACTCACCCACTAAAAGTCCAGAACACTACTCCAGTTAATCCTAGCAGAAGATGCACCGAGAAAATCTCCTGGCATTCACGCATCCTCCGCAGGTCACCAGGATCAGTGAGCATAAGGAGTACATCATCAGCATATACGCCGAAAGAACCACCTCCACCCCGGGCCAGTAGGGCCAGGCCTGTCAACCTCCTCCGAAGAAGACACAGGAACGGCTCCACACAGACCGAGTATAACTGACCCGACATGGGGCACCCCTGACGGACCCCCCTCCCAAAATGAAAAGGAGACAACAACGCACCATTAACCTTCACAAGGCACTCCACTGCAGTGTACAAAAGCCGGACCCGGGCCACG
This sequence comes from Okamejei kenojei, assembly GCA_035221665.1. Classification (NCBI taxonomy): domain Eukaryota; kingdom Metazoa; phylum Chordata; class Chondrichthyes; order Rajiformes; family Rajidae; genus Okamejei; species Okamejei kenojei. The sequence goes on from CM069152.1 coordinate 48,988,027, forward strand.
AAATGCGGCCCAAACCCAAACGCTTGCAACGTCCCGAAAAGGTATTCATGTTCCACCCTATCAAAAGCCTTCTCCTGATCAAGAGACAGAAAAGCAGCTGGCTGACCAGTGCCCTGGGCTAGATGAATCAGGTCCCTTACCAGGTGGATGTTATCCTGAATGGACCTGCCAGGGACTGTATAGGACTGGTCAGGATGAATCAGTTGAGACAGCACGGAGCCCAGGCGATTTGCCATTGCCCGTGCAAAAACTTTATACTCTGTGCATAGGAGAGAGACCGGGCGCCAGTTCTTCAACAAGCGGAGTTCACCCTTCTTGGGCAGCAGGACAACAACTGCCCTACGCCACGAGAGGGGCATCTCCCCCGGTCGCCAGGCTCCTCCCCCAGAACCAACATGTAATCTCCACCAAGAACATCCCAAAACGCTCTAACAAACTCTACCGTCAGCCCATCCATCCCAGGGGACTTACCGCTCCTGAGCTGATGCAGGCACGAGTCCAACTCCTCCAAAGATAAGGGGCCATCAAGAAGATCTGCCACCCCCCTATCTACAGTCGGCAGACCCTCCCACAGATCTCGCTGAGCCTCCCTGTTGAATCTATCCGCAGTGAACAGGGACCCATAAAAGGGACCTGACCAAGGCACTTATCCTCTCTGGATCATGACAGAGGAGCCGTCGTCTGCGAGCAGCTCCACGAGCTGTTTGCGAGCTCCCCGCCCCTTCTCCAGAGAGAAAAAGAAAGGCGAAGCTCGGTCCAGATCGCGCAGCATCTGGACCCGCGACCTCACGTAGGCGCCTCGGGACCGCTCAAGAGCAGGCTCCTCAAAAGCTTCCTTCTTCATCTGAAACTCTCCCCATTCGCAGGAGTCTTCACCAAACCGACCCAGACGAGACTCTGCGTCCAGTATCTCCCTCTCAAGCCTCTCGACCGCTGAGTCCCGCCTTCCGGTCGACCCCCACGTATAATCCTTACAAAAGAGACGGATGTGAGCTTTCCCCACATCCCACCACTGCCTAAGGGAAGAGAAGCACCTCTGCCTCTCTCTCCACTTCCCCCAAAACCGACTGAATGCTTCCCGGAACACCGATCCTCTAGCAGCCTGTTGTTAAAGTGCCAGTACGCGGACCCAGCCCGAGCGCGCGCTGGATTTGAAATCCACACGCACCAGACAGTGGTCCGAGCACGGCACCAGCCGCATTGATGCCGCCGAGACACGGGAAACAAACGCTCGTGAAAATATATATTCGATCAATGCGGGAACCACCCTCAGGACCTCCGCGAAAAAGCAGTGGAATCCGGGTGAGGTTCCGCCAGGCATCAACCAACTCAAAGGATTCAATCAACCCCTCACTTCTTCGCTACAGCAGGGGCACACTGAGTACCAGAACGGTTCTCGCGCCTCAAGTGTGCAATTAAAATCCCCACCAAGGAAGACACACTCTCCCCTATCAATTGTGCTCAACAGAGCAGTCACCTCCTGAAGTAGGCCGGCCTGCATCGTGCCGGAGCTAGGGGCATACACGGTTAATGAAATGCAACGGCATGCCATCCAGGCTCACGGCCAGATGGAGCAAACGTCCTGGCACAACTTCTTGCACTTTTAAAATATTTGGCAGAAAATTCGGGGCCAACAGAAAGGCCACCCCACTCGGGTTCGAGCTGAGATGGCTCATGTAGACCCCCCCTTCCCACTCCAGTCGCCAGGTGGGTTCATCACTAACAACAGTATGCGCCTCTTGCAGAAAACACACCGCAAATTTCCCCTCTCTAAGGACTGATAAAAGCTGAAATCTGCGAAAACTCTCTCTACTCCCGTTTAAATTTAATGTAGCTACTGTGAATGTGCAGGCACACTAAATTGAGATCCTCACACTCCGCCTAGACTCTCTGAGGAACTCCAAAAAGTCCCCAAACTGTCTCTTCTCAGAGTCAGGAAGATCGCTGTCCTTGTTACCAAGGATAGCCTCGAGAGTCTTAATCAAGCTGGCCAATCCTCCCACCGTTTCTTGCAGCACCCATTTTTTGTTCTGAGGGTATGACTTGCTTTAGGAACTCTCGCACCTCACAGATAACTGTTGCATGATACACGGCCTTGGAGTCTGGGCACTCGGCCAACCCACTCGCACCTGAAACAACAAGCTTGCCAGTGCAGCTCCCAGGGTCGTTTATCAAAATTGAAAGACTCAGAACTCTCGGAAAGTTCACTAATCCCGCTACACAAACTGGCCCCATCACTCTCCCCCTCCTCCGGCATGCCACCACCCCCCAGGATCAATGCCAGGGAAGGGTCCCGACACCCCTGACCGCAACAAGCAGCCCACTGACTGGCTGGGCTCCTGCACTCTCCCATCACCCTCCACGTCTAGGCCTGGGGAAGAAAAAACAAGAGGCACCCCCAGGGTCTGTGGTACCACTGGCACCCTCGGAAACTGAAGGAGGATCACGACCCGAAACAGCCCCGACCTCCACAGCACCCAGAGTACCCTCTCCACAGGCAACACCCAGAGAATCTCCTCTTGCCTCTAAACTCTCCCCTGCCGACTCAGCCTGAGAGGCAGCACACCCCCCAGCACCTCCATTGGCTCTGATAAGGAGCACAGAGTGGTACACCAATGCCCCTGAACCTCCACCTTCGGCTGACTCTGCTCATCCCCCGTCTCAGGGGGCACACTACCCGGGGAGCTAACCCCATCATCTGACGTGCCAAACACCCTCAGTAGGTCTCTGAAACGAGGGGACCTCCTCCGACCCAGAGGACACACACCCAGGGGAGCCAACCTCAACAACCCGATGAGATAACTCCCCCAGAGGTCCCCTGAAACGAAGGGACATCCTCCCGCTCCGAGGACACACCACCAGAGGAGTCAACCGCATCACATGGTCTTATAACACTCGCGGAAGATCCCTGAGATAGAGGGCCCAACCTCCGACCGGAGGACACCTGTTCAAGACCACCAACCACATCAGTGGTGGAAGGTCTGGAGAAAGACATCCCCCTCACTTTGGACCCACGCCCTTGCTCTTCCTCGCCAGGCACTAACCTCCTTTTTGTCCCGCTAGCAAGTGGCAGTACGGTGACCTCCATAACAGAAGTGTCTTCGGCCTCCACACTATCCCCAGCCACTTTACCACCCACACGTTTTTGCTTCCCTGCCCCCGTTCTGAACCACCTCAGCTCCTTGCTGGACCCACGACAGGTGCAAAACTGCACCACACTGGAGCTGGCAGGCACCCCTTGGGTGGTATCAGAACTCGGCAGGTGCGCACCCGATCCCGTTTGACTCGCTCGGGCGGCCTTTCTCCCTCTCCTTCTTCTTCTCTTTCCTCTGCTTCTTCCAATTGCCCCCTTCCTCACCCCCCTCCCCCTGTGCCCGCCTTCAGCCGCCACCACAGTTGAAGACATGGGGGGCGGGGGCTATCTCTACCTCGAGTCCCCGAGGCAGAACCTGCAGCCCAGATGGGCTATTACTGCCGCCCTGGATCACCGAGGCAGAGCTGGCAGCCCTAGCCGGGTCAGCAGTACACCCCGCGCCACTGAGGTTTGACGAGCCACGCCGGATGGGCCAGCAGCGCATCCCTGGGCGCTGCGCTAGAACTTCTCGCAGTGACCCCGCGAATAGGACACCCCTCCGGAGATGTCCAAATTCGCCGCACGCATGGACACCGTGCCTTTCCCCAACTCCAACGCACGGTTCTAGGGAGACCCCTATACTCCACCTCGAAACTCCCCTCAGCGCCATCCCCCTCACCCACCTTCATGGAACACCCTCCTCTTGAAAACTGAAGACCCCTTTTTTCCTCTGGGTCCCCCCCAGGGTGCATGAGCCTAAAGCAACTTAGACCGCACCTCCCCCAAACTTAGACAGGTGTGGAATAAGTGATGCGTCTGGAATACATGTGGGGCAACTCCGCAGGAGAACCGGTCTCACCCTGGATACCCACGGATCCACCTGTATGTGGACCCCCCTCACTGAAACCCCCAGCTCCAATGCTTGGGCCACACCCTCCCGGGTCTTTAGTATCACCTCCACCTTTCTCTTTCGAGCTCGGAGAGCCAATAGCTCCCCTCCAGAAGTTCATTCAAGGCCTTTGTAATGTCTCCCCTTGACATCATAGGCCCAGTTTGAACCGAGATACCAAACCCGTCCCAAATCCAAGTCAACATGAGGTTCATGCTCAGATGGCCTCTTACCCGGCACGGTTGTTATGGCTGCGTATGTCGGTCCTTCGGCCGCCCCCAGCCATCGCCATCCTGACAGAGGCACAAATCAGCTCCAGGCACCCCAGCAGTCAGCTCCAAGTTCCGAGACAGTCACAGTCAAAGGACAGCAGCAGAAAGCAGAACTCCAACTGAAGCAGGAAAGGGTCCCAAGTTCGTCCCACAGCGAGAGCAGCTTTTGGGAAGCTCTATCCCAGTCGAGCCAGAAGCAAAAGTACCTTCTTCACATTAAGCCAGGCAGCCGCACTGTGCAAAATGAATTTAGGGCAGAGAAACGGTGCAAAAAAGACAAAGACACCGCAATCTTCGTGCCCTCGATCTCCAGGCACTCTTGGCAGGTCCGCCAACGACAACCGCACCTTCGACAATGTAGAGAAAAACAGGAATTTCGCACTTGTAGAGGAATCCTAGACCAGAGGAAGCTTCAACGCCCAACGATAAGTTAAACTATGAGGCCCTCTGCCTCTGTTCCTTCTCCAACAGCAAAATTTGAAAGGCTGCTTCAATCCTTCTCAACCGCAGAGCTGAGAAGAAAAACCAAATCTCTCTCTCTCTCTCTCTTCTCTCTCTCTCTCTCTTTCTCTCTCTCTCTCTCTCTCTGCTTCTCTCTCTCTCTCTCTCTTCTCTCTCTCTCTCTCTCTCTCTCTCTCTCTCTCTCTCACTTCTCTCTCTCTCTCTCCTCTCTCTCTCTCTCTTCTCTCTCTCTCTCTCTCTCTCTCTCTCTCTCTCTCTCTCTCTCTCTCTCTCTCTCTCTCTCACTCTATCTCTCTCTCTCTTCTCTCTCTCTCTCTCTCTCTCTCTCTCTCTCTTCTCTCTCTCTCTCTCTCTCTCTCTCTCTCTCTCTCTCTCTCTCTCTCTCTCTCTCCTTCTCTCTCTCTCTCTCTCTCTCTCTCTCTCTCTCTCTCTCTCTCTCTCTCTCTCTCTCTCTCTCTCACTCTCTCTCTCTCTCTCTCTCTCTCTCTTCTCTCTCTCTCTCTCTCTCTCTCTCTCTCTCTCTCTCTCTCTCGCCTCTCTCTCTCTCTCTCTCTCTCTCTCTCTCTCTCTCTCTCTCTCTCTCTCTCTCTCTTCTCTCTCTCTCTCTCTCTCTCTCTCTCTCTCTTTCTCTCTCTCTCTCTCTCTCTCTCTCTCTCTCTCTCTCTCTCTCTCTCTCTCTCTCTCTCTTCTCTCTCTCTCTCTCTCTCTCTCTCTCTCTCTCTCTCTCTCTCTCTCTCTCTCTCTCTCTCTTCTCTCTCTCTCTCTCTCTCTCTCTCTTCTCTCTCTCTCTCTCTCTCTCTCTTCTCTCTCTCTCTCTATCTCTCCTCCCCCCCCCCCCCCCCCCCCCCCCCCCCCCCCCCCCCCCCCCCCCCCCCCCAAAAAAAAAACTTGTCGGTTCCTTTCCCCTCAAATAACCGCTCAGTCAACTTCAGCGACACCTTCTCTATACCTGAGGTGGCCTTACCCCAGGAGTATTTTTACACGTGAACCCTCTCCATCCCAATCCATAACTATCTTCAATCTAATCCAACTGTGGTCACTGGTCCCAAAATGCTCCTCCCCACACTTCATTAACTTGCCCACTTCATTATTTTCCTTCCCGCTAGGATGTTGGTCCCCCTCCAGTTTAGGTGCAACTCATTCCTTTTATACGTCACCCCTCCCACAGATGAGATCCCAATGATCCAGAAATTTGAATCCCTGCACCAACTCCTCAGCCACACATTCATTTACCGTATCTTCCTATTCATACCTTCACTAGCACGAGGTACTGGAAACAATCCTGAGATCACTATCCTGCAGGTCCTGCTTATCAGTCTTCTGCCCAATTCCGTAAAAACTATCACTCTATGCAGCCGAACTATATCATTCGTGCCAACATGCACAACAACCTCCGGCTGCTCCCCCTCACTCATGAGGATGTCGTGCTGCTGCTCCAAGACATCTGGGACCCTGGCACCAGGGAGGCAGCACACCATCCTGGAGTCTCGCTGTTGCGGCAGAATCTCCTGTCTGCACCTCTGACGATGGAGTCTCCCGCCACTACGGCTCTGCCTGACGTCACTCTTCCCCATTGAGCCTCGGCACCAGGGATGGAATCACAGCCCTGGCAACCATTCAATCTTGTCATGTCGTCCCCTCCGGAGAGAGTGTGCCTGTTTTCATTAGGTATAGCTACCGGAGTCTCCTGCACTCCACGTTTACTCCTCTTTCTCACAGTCAACCCACCTTCGCTCTACCTGCATCCTTGTTGTGGACATTCATCACGTGTAAGGTCCTGTCACCAGGAAATTTCATTTTCCGCGGATGGGCCTGAGGTCATTCAACGCTTCTCCAGTTCCTCTACACATTCATTCAGGAGCTGCACCTGGACACAATGTCCACTGGTGTGCTTTCCAGAAGTACCAGCAGTGTCCCTGACTTCCCACATTCTGCAGGAAACACACTGCACCAACTCCTGCCATTTCTTCAATGGTAACCTCCTTGCCTCAGTCTCCTCGCCGAAGGCTCTTGAGCCAAAGACTCGTACTTTTCTCACAAGGCACTTCCCTCGACAAGGCCGCTACCCTAAAGCAAACCTTGCTTATTATGCTGATAAAATGACTAATTCACCAACTTACCCATTCGCTAATTAAATTCCTCAGCCAATCTCTGCACTCACTGCTTCACCTGCCGCTCCTCTGCCGACCTTGAAGGTCTGCAATATTTCTGCTTTTATGTTGCTGATTTGGCGTTAAATATTCCACCATACATTCGCTTCAGAATTTATAACTTTAATTTTGAATTCATTATTTACGAAAATCTTCACCAACTGCTTGAAAATTCCTCCAATTCCTTGTATGTATATATATTTTTACAAATCATTATGAAATACCCAGTTTGAATAAATAGTTAATGGGGAGAATGAGGCATCTTTTTCTCAGCAGATACATATGATCCACTCAATGGTTTCCTTATTGCATCCCAAGTGAATGAGAAAACTTTCACTACAGAACATTTCCTCTTTAGTGCTACTTCCTAAGCTATAAACACCAGGAGAGAAAGTTGCTGGCTCTCACCTCTGAATTAGTTAACAGAATAGCAGCTTCTGTACTGCAAAAATACAGGATATAGCACATCCATAAATTGTGATGTAAATTTACTTTAAGCACAGGATAAAAATTCCACTGATTTAAAAATTAGGAAAAATCTTTAGTTTGGATTATATTCCTTTTAATTTGACTGCCAAAACATTTCAAATTCAACAAGATAAAATAATAAACCTATCTGATCAGTGATAGTGTCGTAGCACGAACTTACGGTCTCTGGACTTCGTTGATCTTTGCCTTCCTGTATGCTTCCGAGACCTGGACTACCTACAGCTTAGATCCCAAGATACTTGAAAGATACAACCACCACTGTCTTCACAATATTCTCCAATTTATTTGGAAGGATAAATAAATTGATGCCAGGACTTCTCTCAGGCTAACATCCCCCACTACTGAGATTCCTGTGCAGACAAAAAGATAGACACAAAAATCTGTAGCAACTCAGCGGGATAGGCAGCATCCCTGGAAAGAAGGAATGGGTGATGTTTTGGGTCGAAACCCTCAGACTGATGTCAGGGGGGTGGGAGATAGATAAGGAAGTGTGAAAAAACGGCAAAGGCAATGGAGATCAAGGAAAATGTAGAATAGATCATTGTTAGCTGGGAGCAGGTAACAACAACAAAACAGATGGTGATAAAATATAGTCAGAGACAGTCAGACTGGTCGGAGAACTGGGAAGGCGGTCGGATGGAGAGAGAGGGAAAGCAAGGGTTTAAACTAATGTGGCAGGGGGATGGGTACAAGAGCAGAGAAGCAGGAGGGTGTAAAATGACGGTAGAAGCATTAGGTAGCAAGGTGAAAGATAAAAGTGGCAGGCAGACAAAACCAGGGCAAAAATCAAAAAGGGCCACTTTTCAGCAAAATTGTATGAGGGGTAAATGCGTTGTAAAGACAAGCCTGAAGGCTTTGTGTCTCAATGCAAGGAGTATTCGTAATAAGGTGGACGAGTTGAACGTGCAGATAGATATTAATGATTATGATATAGTTTGGGATCAACGAGACATGGCTCCAGGGTGACATAGGCTGGGGAGCTGAACATCCAGGGATATCAATAGTCAGGAGGGATAGAGAGAAAGGAAAAAGGAGGTGGGGTAGCGTTGCAGGTTAGAGAGAGATTAAAGCCATGGAAAGGAAGGACATTTTTTTAGCTTGGAGGATGTGGAATCGGTATGGGTAGACTACAAAACACTAAGGGGCAGAAAACCTGGTGGGTGTTTGTGTACAGGCCACCAACAGTAGCAAGAAGTTGGGGATGGTATCAAACAGGAAATTAGAAATGGCGAGCGACAAAGGCAAAACCGATATAATGGGTGACTTCAATCTACATAAAGATTGGGATAATCAATTGGCAGGGGTGCGAGGAAGATGACTTTTTTGAATGTTATTGGGATAGTTATCTAAATCAACATGTAGAGGAACCACGAGAGAGTAGGCTATTTTAGAACTGGTTTTGAGTAATGAGGAAAGGGTACATTAGCCGTCTGTCATTGTACGTGCCCCCTTGGGCAAGAGTGACCACAAATAGGGTTGAGTTCTTCATTAGGATGGAGATGACAATGTTTAATTCAGAAACAATGGTTCAGAACTTAAAAGAAAGGTAACTTTGAGGTATGAGACGTGAACTTGCCAGATTGACTGGGCAATTAATCTAAAAGGGTGACGGTGGATCTACAATGGAAGACATTTAAAGACTGCAAGGATGAACTAACAAAAATTGTTCATCCCAGTTTTGGCAAAAGAATAAATCGGGGAAGGTAGTATGCATCCGTGGATAACAAGGGAAATCAGGGATAGTCTCAAAGCAAAGGATGAAGCAAACAAAGTAGCCAGAAAAAGCAGCCTACCAGAGACTGGGAGAAATTCAGAGACCAGCATAGGAGGACAAAGGGTCTTAATTAGGAAAGGAAAAATAGATTTAAGAAAGAAAACTGGCAGGGAACATAAAAAGCTGACTGGCAAGTTTTTATAGATTATGTAAGAGAAAGAGGTTAGTTACAACAAATGTAGGGTCCCTAGCAGTTCAGAAACAGGTGATTGATCAGGGAACAAGGATATGGCGGAACCAATTGAAATAACTACTTTGGTTCCCGTTCTCACTAAGGAAGACAAAATTAATCCTGCCTGAAATAGCAGGGACTTGTGGGTCAAAGGAGGAATTGAGTAAATCCAGGTCAGTCGTAAGTGGTGTTGGTAAATTGAATAATTAAAGGCCGATTAATCCCCAGGGCCAGATTAAGCTCATCCGAGTACTTAAGGAAGTACTCAGGAAATAGTGGATCCCTTAGTGATAATCATTTCAAAACTCTTTAGTTCTGGAGTAGTTCCTGAGGATTGGCGGGTAGCAAATGTAACGCGCCTCTTTTAAAGAAGGAGGAGAGAGAAAACGGGGAATTAACTAGACCATTAAGTCCTAACATCGGTAGTGGGAAACTGCTAAGTCAGATATTAAAGATGATAGTCAAGCACATATTGGAAGAGTGAAATCATAGACAAAGTCAGCATGGATTTACAAAAGGTAAATCATGTCTGACTAATCGTGTTGAATTATTCGAGGTGTAACGTAGTAGCGGGATACGGGAGAACCAGTGATGTGTATATCTTGGGACTTTCCAGAAGTGCTTTCGACAAGGTCCACCACATAAAGAGATTAGTATACACAACTTAAAGCAAACGGTATTAGGGGTTCATATTGTGTGGATAGAAACTGGGCTGGCAAACAGGAGCAAAGAGTAGGAGTTAACGGGTCCATTTTCACAATGGCAGGCAGTAACTAGTGGGGGTACCGCAGGGCTCAGTGCTGGGACCCCAGCTTTTACAATAATATATTAATGATCTGGATGAGGGAATTGAAGGCAATATCTCCAAGCTTTGCGGATGACACTAAGCTGGGGGGCAGTGTTCGCTGTGAGGAGGATGCTAGGAGACTGCAAGGTGACTTGGATAGGCTGGGTGAGTGGGCAAATGTTTGGCAGATGCAGTGTAATGTGGATAAATGTGAGGTTATATCCACTTTGGTGGCAAAAAACAGGAAAGCAGACTATTATTTAAATGGTGGCCGATTAGGAAAAGGGGAGATGCAGGAGACTCTGGGTGTCATGGTACACCAGTCATTGAAAGTAGGGCATGCAGGTGCTGCAGCAGCAGTTAAAAAAGCGAATGGGTATGTTAGCTTTCATAGCACCCAAAGGATTTGAGTACAGGCAGCAGGTTCTCACTTCAGTTGTACAGGGTCTTGGTGAGACCACACCTGGAGTATTGCGAGCATTTTGGTCTCCAAATCTGAGGAAGCGGACATTATAGCCATAAGGGAGTGCAGAGAAGGTTCACCAGACTGATTCCCCCGGGATGTCAGGACTGTCTTATGAAGAAAGACTGGATAGACTCGGTTTATACTCTCTGGAATTTAGGAGATTAAGAGGGGATCTTATAGAAACTTACAAAATTCTTAAGGGGTTGGACAGGCTAGATGCAGGAAGATTGTTCCCGATGTTGGGGAAGTCCAGGACAAGGGGTCACAGCTTAAGGATAAGGGGGAAATCCTTTAAGACCGAGATGAGAAGACTTTTTTCACACAGAGAGTGGTGAGTCTCTGGAACTCTCTGCCACAGAGGGTAGTTGAGGCCAGTTCATTGGCTATATTTAAGAGTGAGTTGGATGTGGCCCTTGTGGCTAAGGGGATCAGAGGGTATGGAGAGAAGGCAGGTACGGGATACTGAGTTGGATGATCAGCCATGATCATATTGAATGGCGGTGCAGGCTCGAAGGGCTGAATGGCCTACTCCTGCACCTAATTTCTATGTTTCTATGTTTCTATGTTTCTATGTAAGGGTTACTTGAAGTTAGAGCAGTCATTGTTCATAACGCTGCGGTGTAAGCTGCCCAAACCAAATATGAGATGCTGTTCCTCGAATTTGCGTTGGGTCTCACTCTGACAATGGAGGAGGCTCAGGACAGGAAGGGCAGTGTGGGAATGGGACGGGGAGTTAAAGTGTCCGGCAACCGGGAGAGCAGGTAGGTTCAAATCGACTGAGGGGGGGGTGTCCAGAAGATTAAAGCCCCGGAGGCTGTACATGAATCAGTCACCCTGGAAGACTGTGAGTGAGAGTTGAGTCCGGAACTGTGAGTCTACGCCGTGAGTGAACTGAACTGTGAGTCTACACTGTGCTGCGTGAACTGAATTGAAGGGTTGGTCTGCACTGTGTTGCTCGAACCGAATTGAAGGGTTGGTCTGCACTGTGCTGCTTGAACTGAATGTCGCGCTCATTCCGGAAGTCCCGCTCACTGTGGAAGCCCCATTCAGGGGAGAGGCCATGTGCTCAACCATGTGAGTAGATTCAAGAGAGTTTTACTGTCATATATATGTTGCATGTGATTGTGTGAGAGTGTGTGATGGATGGTGTGTGAGAGGTGGTGTGTGTATGAGATGGTGGATGTGTGTGTGAGATGGAGGGTGTGTGTATGTGTGAGATGGAGGGTGTGTGTGTCTATGTGTGTGAGATGGAGTGTGTCTGTGTGTGATGGAGGGTGTGTGTGTGAGCCCACCAGCCATGAGTGAGTCAACTGCCTGCCCACCAGCTGTGAGTGTGTCAACTGCCAGCCCACCAGCCGTGAGTGAGTCCACTGCCAGTCCACCAGCCGTGAGTGACTGAGCAGCCAGCTCAGCAGCCGTGAATGACTGCGGCCAGCCCACCAGGCCTGAGGTGAGTGAGCTCTGCCTGAGCTGCCAGCCCACCAGGCCTGAGTGACTGAGCTGCTAGCTAATGAGGCCTTAGCTGTCAGCCCACCAGGCCTGAGTGACTGAGCTGCCAGACAAAGAATCCATTTGGCCCACAATGTCCATGCTAGCCCTCAGTCCATTTGGCCCACAGCAACCATACTAGCACTCCAGGAAGCACCCCCCCCCCCCCCCCCCCCCACACACACCTGCCACCAATATTGGAATTGGTGGGAGAGGTGGAATATTGCATTGGGGGACCAGCCCTCCCATATGAACATGGGACCCAATGGGTCTCACTTAGTCTAGTATCTCTCTAAATGTTTCCTATCAATGTACCTGTTCAACTGTCTTTTAAATGCTATTACAGTACCTGTCTCAACTACCTCTTCTGGCAGCTCATTCCTTATATCCACCACCCTCTGAGTGAAAAGATTGCCCCTGAGGTTTATATGAAATCAGGGGCTCCTCTCACCTTAAACATATGTCCTCTTGTTATTGATTCCCCGACCATTGGGTAAAATAAATGTCTCGACCCGAAACGTCATCTATTCCTTCACACCATAGATGCTGCCTCACCCGCTGAGTTTCTCCAGCATTTTTGAAAAATAATTTTTCAGTTCCTCTAAGGGGGTAGAGGGAACTGAAATAAATTTTCATTAGGCGGGAAATAGTATTGGGTAAGCTAATGGGACTGAAGGATGATAAATCGCCTGGGCCTGATAGTCTGCGCCCCAGGGTCCTCAGGGAGGTGGCTCTACAAATAGTGGACGCATTGGTGATCATTTTCCAATGTTCAATAGATTCAGGATCAGTTCCTGTGGATTGGAGGATAGCTAATGTTATCCCACTTTTCAAAAAAGGAGCGAGAGAGAAAACGGGGAATTACAGACCAGTTAGCCTGACTTCGGTGGTGGGAAAGATGCTGGAGTCAATTATTAAAGAGGTTATAATGGGGCATTTGGATAGCAGTAAAAGGATTAGTCCACGTCAACATGGATTTATGAAAGGGAAATCAGGGTTGACTAATCTTCTGGAATGTTTTGAGGATGTGATAAGTAAAATGGATGAAGCGGTGCCAGTGGATGTAGTATATCTAGACTTTCAGAAAGCCTTTGATAAGGTCCCGCATGGGAGACTGGTGTCTAAAATTAGAGAACATGGTATTGGGGGTAGGGTGTTGACATGGATAGAAAATTGGTTGACAGACTGTAAGCAAAGACTAGGAGTGAACGGGTCCTTTTCAGAATGGCAGGCAGTGGCGAGTGGAGTGCCGCAAGGCTCGGTGTTGGGGCCGCAACTGTTTACCATATATATTAATGATTTGGAAGAGGGAATTAGGAGCAACACTAGCAAGTTTGCGGATGACACAAAGCTGGGTGGCAGTGTGAACTGTGAAGAGGATGTTATGAGGTTGCAGGGTGACCTGTACAAGTTGAGTGAGTGGACAGATGCGTGGCAGATGCAGCATAGATAAATGTGAGGTTATCCACTTTGGTGGCAAAAACAAGGGGGCAGATTATTATCTCAATGGGGTTAGGTTAGGTAAGGGGGAGATACAGCGAGACCTGGGTGTCCTTGTACACCGGTCACTGAAAGTTGGCGTGCAGGTACAGCAGGCAGTGAAGAAAGCTCATGGAATGTTGGCCTTCATAACAAGAGGATTTCAGTATAGGAGTAAAGAGATTCTTCTGCAGTTGTATAGGGCACTGGTGAGACCACATCTGGAGTATTGTGTACAGTTTTGGTCTCCTAATTTGAGGAAGGACATGCTTGTGATTGAGGCAATGCAGCGTTGGTTCACGAGATTGATCCCTGGGATGGCGGGACTGTCATATGAGGAAAGATTAAAAAGACTGGGCTTGTATTCACTGGAGTTTAGAAGGATGAGGGGGAATCTTTTAGAAACATATAAAATTATAAAAGGACTGGACAAGCTAGATGCAGGAAAAATGTTCCCAATGTTGGGCGAGTCCAGAACCACAGGCCACAGTCTTAGAATAAAGCGGAGGTCATTTAAGACTGAGGTGAGAAAAAACTTTTCCACCCAGAGAGTTGTGAATTTATGGAATTCCCTGCCAAAGAGGGCAGTGGAGGCCAAATCACTGGATGGATTAAAAAGAGAGTTAGATAGAGCTCTATGGGCTAGTGGAGTCAAGGGATATTTTAGGGAGAAGGCAGGCATGGGTTATTGATAGGGGATGATCAGCCATGATCACAATGAATGGCGATGGTGGCTCAACGGTCCGAATGGCCTCCTGCTGCACCTATTTTCTATGTTTCTGAACATGGTTAGCCATTCCTCAGCCCACTTGCCCAGCTGATCACAAGCCTGCTGTAATTTTTAATAACTATCTTAACCACCACCAACCACCCATCTGCAAACTTACTAATTATGCTTTTTATATTCCCATCCAAATGGTCGGTCTATCTATCTATCTATCTATCTATCTATCTATCTATCTATCTATCTATCTATCTATCTATCTATCTATCTATCTATCTATCTATCTATCTATCTACTTTTAAAACTCTGTGAGTGTGTGTGGGTGTACGGTGTTTTGCATTTGATGCGTTACTCGCAAAACATTTGATGCACACGCAAAAACGCAGACATTTTTTCTATTTCGCTAGCGATTTTACTTCTACATTTGCACATCCACTCCTTGGTCAATTATTTCCCAGATTTTGAGTAAAATTGATCACTAAACATAAACCCAAATCAATTTTTAAGCTCTAAATGGCTCTTACCTGCTGCTGACGTGACAATGCCGACATGCCGACCAATTCAGGCCCACAGATCGTGGGGCAGCGACTCATCACGCGCTGAATTTCTCCACATTAGTTCCGCTGAATTCACAGCTGGCGCAGCTCGCAAAGCCCTGCCTGCGCACCCCTCCCATCCCCTGCACGCTCCAAAGAGTATGAAGCCCTCAGCTGCACTCCCACGCCCGCCCCTCCCTTCTCAAAATGCTCTGCAGATCGGGAGTAGAGATAAGGCGACGGGCGGGCGGTATAAAGGCTGGACGCTGTCATCGCACCTACAATCCCACCCCCCTACGCCGCCCGCCCACGCCTCCACACCTCCACTTCACCACCCCCCCCCCCACCACCACACCACCCCCCACCCTCTCTACGTGCCCCTCTCTGTGTGGCTCCGTGTCCCTCTGTGTCCCTCTCTGTGCGCCTCCATGTCTCCCTCCGTGCCCCTCTCTGTGTGCCTCCGTGTCTCTCTCTGTTCCTCCGTGTCTCTCTCTGTGCCTCCGTGTCTCTCTCTCTGTTCCTCCGTGATCTCTCTCTGTCCCTCCGTGTCTCTCTCTGTGCCTCCGTGTCTCTCTCTCTGTGCCTCCGTGTCTCTCTCTCTGTGCCTCCGTGTGCCTCTCTCTGTGCCACCGTGTCCTCTCTCTGTGCCTCCGTGTCTTCTCTGTCTGTGGCCTCCGTGTCTCTCTCTGTGCCTCCGTGTCTCTCTGTGCCTCCTCCTCTCTGTGACCCTCCGTGTCTCTCTCTGTGCCTCCGTGTCTCCCTCTCTGTGCCTCTGTCTCCCCCTCCATGCCTGCGAATTGGGGGCTATGTGTGAGTGGATAACCATATAACCATATAACAATTACAGCACGGAAACAGGCCCTCTCGGCTCTTCCAGTCCGTGCTGACCATTTGCTTTCCCCTAGTCCCATCTACCTGCACTCAGACCATACCCCTCCATTCCCTTCACGTCCTTATACCTATCCACTTTACTCTTAAATGTTAAAATCGATCCTGCCTCCACCACGTCTGCTGGAACCTCATTCCACACAGCCACCACCCTCTGAGTAAAGAAGTTCCCCCTCACGTTACCCCAAAACCTCTGTCCCTTAATTCTCATGTCATGCCCTCTTGCTTGAATCTTCCCTACCCTCAATGGGAAAAACGTATCCATGTCAACTCTGTCTATCCCTTTCATCATTTTAAAGACCTCAATCAAGTCCCCCCTTAACCTTCTGCGCTCCAAAGAATAAACACCTAACTTGTTCAACATTTCTCTGTAACATAGTTGCTGGAACCCAGGCAACATTCTAGTAAATCTCCTCTGTACTCTCTCTATTTTGTTGACATCCTTCCTATAATTAGGCGACCAAAATTGTACACCATAATCCAGAACTGGTCTTACCAATGCCTTGTACAATTTTAACATTACTTCCCTACTCCTATATTCAATGCTCTGATTTGTAAAGGCCAGCACACCAAAGGCTTACAACCCTATCTGCATGCGATTCCACCTTCCGGGAACTATGCACAGTTATTCCTAGATCTCTCTGTTCCACAGCATTCCTCAATTCCCTACCATTTACCATGTACGTCCTATTTTGATGTGTCCTGCCAAGATGTAGCACTTCACACTTAACAGCATTAGACTCCATCTGCCATCTTTCAGCCCACTTTTCCAAATGGCCCAAATCTCTCTGTAGACTTTGAAAATCTACTTCATTATCCACAACACCACCTATCTTAGTATCATCTGCATACTAACGTATCCAATTTTCCACCCCATCATCCAGATCATTGATGTACATGACAAACAACAGTGGACCCAACACAGATCCCTGAGGCACCCCACTGGTCACCGGCTTCCACCTGACAAACAGCTGACTTCTCCCATTCAGCACTGTTGAATCCATCTTGCTACTCCGCCATTAAACCCAAAGATTGAACCTTCTTAACCAACCTTCCAACCAAGGCCTGACAAACATCCACTGCTTTACCCTCCTAGTTTTCCACATCCAAAGTCACATGGAATTTACAAAAGGTAAATCACTTGTGGAATTTTTCGAGGATGTAACTAGTAGCGTGGAAAAGGGAGAACAGTGGATGAGGTATATCTGGACTTCCAGAAGGCTTTCGACAAGGTCCCCAAATTAAAGCATACCCTGGCAAAACAGGAAGCAAAGAGTAGGAGTGTCCTTTTCACAATGGCCAGAGTGGGGTCTTGCTACAATATATATTTAATGATCTGGTTGAGGGAATTAACCAAGTTTGCCACGCTGTGAGGAGATGCTAGGACTTGCAAACAAGTGGCCAGTATAATGTGGATAAATTGAGGATGGTGGCCGATAGGAAAAGGGGGGATGCAGGAGACCTTGTCAACCCATGCAGGCAGCAGGCAGTGCGAATGGTATGTTAGGCAAAAGGATTTGAGTACAGGAGCAGGGAGGTTCCTTCAACATGAGACCACACTGGAGTATTGCGTACAGTTTTGGTCTCAAAACTGAGGAAGGACATTATTGCCATAGAGGGAGTGCAGAGGATAGGTTCACCACTTGTCTGGGACTGTCTTATGAAGAAAGACTGGATAGACTCGGTTTATACTCTCTGGAATTTAGGAGGTTGAGAGGGGATCGTTATAGAAACTTACAAAATTCTTAAGGGGTTGGACACATTGTTCCGATGTTGGGGAAGTCAAGGGGTCCTTTAAGCCGAGATGAGAAAGACTTTTTTTCACACAGAGAGTGTGTGAGTCTCTGGAACTCTTGCCACAGAAGTTGACCCATTGGCTATATTTAGAGATGAGTTGGATGTGGCCCTTGTCTAAGGGGATCAGAGGGTTCCCTGAGTGGATGATCAGCCATGATCATATTGAATGGCGGTGCAGGCTGAAACTCCTGCACCTAATTTCTATGTTTCTATGTTTCTATGAAAATTCAAGAAGGTTTGTCAAACATGACCTTCCAGGCACAAATCCATGTTGACTGTTCCTGATCAGACCCTGTTTATACAGATGCTTATATATTAATGGAAAGGATACTTAGAGATAATATATATAAGCATCTGGATGCTTACACCCCTCCCTCCTACCACATGCCCCTCAAGTGCGGAACCTGAGGAACAACTTTTTCACATGGACAGTGGTGGGTATACAAGTTTCCAGTAGAATTATTTGAGATAGACACAATTACAACATTTTAGACACTTGGACATAAATGGATAGGAAATGTTTAGAGGGATGAGACCAAATGTGGGAAAATTCGACTGGCTTAGATGGGACATCTTGATCGGTAAGATAAGTTGTGCCAAATGACTTGGGACTCTCTGACGATTAAACTATGATGGGTTGTTAAAATATAGATTAAAATTTCAATATTTGAAGAAGATTTGAATAAACTTGCTCCTATCCATCTTCATACAACCTCTGGTAGATACAAAATGCCGGAGTAACTCAGCGGGACAGGCAGCATCTCTGGAGAGAAGGAATGGGTGATGTTTCAGGTCGAGACACTTCTTCAGACCTCATTTCCTCTTTTCAGTTGTGCTGGTAGGAAGCATGTGGAATCTGCTAAGTGAAGGAGTGGGGGGAGGCACAATTCATCATAACTTTCACAAGGCAAAGGGATAGAGATTTGAGCACTGGCTCATCAGTCAAAGTATAAGCTGGTGCTTCATTCTGGGGGTTACAATGAAGAGGGTGAGGAATCAGAGTAGAAACGTCACAGGTAAGTGATTTAAAACTTAGTGCGAGTACTTAAGCTCCATAAAGCTGGCTTGCGAATCAGTAGGAGCTTGTGGAATGGAGAGCGGTGGACGAAAGTCGGTTCGAAGTAAGCGTGTGTCGCGAAGCGATGCGTTCCCATCGCAGCCATCGGTAAGAGTGATTAGTGCAGTGCCGGTTCCGATACCAGTGGCCGTTTTACCCGTAATTGAACAGCTTCCAGCCGCACCAGTGTCGCAGGGCACCGAGGCCACAACTATAGGAAAGAAAGCTAAACAAAAATCTGTCAGGCCCGTTTTGTCTGACGGGTCTGATGAAGAGGACTCCCCTCCAGACCGTAAAAGAATGTGGGGGAGACTGGACCAAATGGAGAAAATGCTCCAAACGCTTATCAGTCAAGGGTCCAAGGACCCAGAGATTGCCCAGGCAATCTCCGAAGGAGTTCCATATACTGAGTATGGTGCCTATCAACAGTGGGAATCTCACTCTCCAGTGCCTTGTTTGGGTATGGATGAGGTCTCCCTGGAGTATGACTCGGGGGGTACGAGGGTAGGAGGAGCCTGAACCTGAAGCTGGTGTCCCTACATAAGTATGCAGATGATACTAAGATAGGTGGTGTTGTGGATAATGAAGTAGATTTTCAAAGTCTACAGAGAGATTTGGGCCATTTGGAAAAGTGGGCTGAAAGATGGCAGATGGAGTTTAATGCTGATAAGTGTGAGGTGCTACATCTTGGCAGGACAAATCAAAATAGGATGTACATGGTAAATGGTAGGGTATTGAGGAATGCTGTGGAACAGAGGGATCTAGGAATAACTGTGCATAGTTCTCTGAAGGTGGAATCGCATGTAGATAGGGTGGTAAAGAAAGCTTTTGGTGTGCTGGCCTTTATAAATCAGAGCATTGAATGTAGGAGTAGGGAAGTAATGTTAAAATTGTACAAGGCATTGGTGAGACCAATTCTGGAGTATGGTGTACAATTTTGGTCGCCTAATTATAGGAAGGATGTCAACAAAATAGAGAGAGTACAGAGGAGATTTACTAGAGTGTTGCCTGGGTTCCAGCAACTATGTTACAGAGAAAGGTTGAACAAGTTAAGTCTTTCTTCTTTGGAGCGCGGAAGGTAAAGGGGGGACTTGATTGAGGTCTTTAAAATGATGAAAGGGATAGACAGAGTTGACGTGGATAAGCTTTTCCCATTGAGGGTAGGGAAAATTCAAACAAGAGGGCATGACATGAGAATAAAGGGACAGAAGTTTAAGGATAACATGAGGGGTTCTTCTTTACTCAGAGAGTGGTGGCTGTGTGGAATGAGCTTCCAGCAGAAGTGGTGGAGGCAGGATCGATTTTAACATTTAAAAGAAAAGTGGATAGGTATACGGGCGGGAAGGGAATGGAGGGGTATGGTCTGAGTGCAGGTAGATGGGACTAGGGGAAAACAAATGGTCGGCACGGACTGGAAGGGCCGGGGGGCCTGTTTCCGTGCTGTAATTGTTATATATGTGTACACACCAGAGCAGAAGAGCCACGCTCCGGGTGTTCCCGATGTAGCACGCAATTTTGCTGTACATGAAGGGACTGGTCAGGCCATGGAAGAGAACTTAGCTGCCAATATCAACTATTTGGTTTCTCACCAGCTCCATGAATCTGTTATGACAGAGACTGCTGAAACACCCATCAATTGTGCCACAGTAAACTCAGCAATATGGGTACCCATGAGTGCAACGATGCGAGGGCAGGAAATGCATTTCCAGCGTGTCCTCAAGCTGATATCAGCAGGCATCACTGCGTTTGGGAAGATGACACAAGGGTCCACGATGTCTAAAATTCAAAAAGACATGCTCGCATTATTCTGTAATGTTTATTTTGAGATTAATTTTATGAGGAAGATTGCCATTCGGCCAGCATTACATCCGAAATTTGCAGGACTGTGCAGAGCAAGTAATATCCAGGCACCGGATTATTTATTCGGTGAAAATCTTTCGAAACAAATCAAGGACATTGATGAAGAGTCCAAAACAATTGGGCTTATAAAACCTTTCATTCCTTCTCCAAAAAAACAAGCAGGTTGGATACGCAGGGGGTTTGATGCTGGGGCAGGGCCCAGCAGAGCGAGGCCGATGGGGCAAAAATATTATTACCCAGTACAGCCCAACATCAACCCTTATATTGGGGGAAGATCTTCCCCCAATATAAGGTTTGCTGAGGTACTGGAACTTCATTCTGTCACAGATAAAACTTCTGGGGTACAACCTCCGGTTGGGGGTAGATTACAATTGTTTTATGATGAATGGTGCTGCATAACATCTGATCGGTTTATACTAGATACTGCGTCAGGCTCTACAATAGAATTTATGGGAGGAGATGATCCACCTGTACAGCATATGCCTAATAAAGTCTTGGTGTTTGCTGCACCAGAAACTCGTCAGGTCGAAGAAGAAATTAAAAATTTATTCCAGAAAGGGGTAATTGAAAGGACGGTTAATCATCCTCAAGAATTTGTGTCCAATGTATTCCCCAGACCGAAAAAAGATGGGGGTTGTAGAGTCATTCTGGACCTCACACACTTAAATTCCTACGTTCAGTATAGGCATTTTAAAATGGACACCTTCAACACTGCAAAGCAGTTGTTGTCACAAGGCTGTTATGTGGCCACTATAGATTAAAATATGCATATTATTGTACCAATTCATCATCATTATCGCAGGTACTTGAAATTTAATTGGATGGGTCATCTGTGACAATTTAAAGCATTACCTAATGGATTAACTTCTGCTCCTAGGCTGTTCACAAAATTATTGAAACCAGCACTGGCGTTACTGAGGGCTCAAAATCACATTGTAATGGCTTATCTAGATGATATTTTAATTGTAAACGCCACTCAGGAGACAGCTGAAGAATCGGTTTCAGCAACCACAAGCCTATTTGAAAGGCTAGGGTTTCTGGTACATCCAACCAAATCTAAGTTACAGCCATCCCAAACAATTGATTATTTGGGGGTTGTCATTAATTCAGTTGATATGTTAGTAACTTTGCCAACAGCTAAGGTTGTGGATATTACAAATGCTTGTACTTGCCTCACGGAGAAACCATATCCCTCCATCCGAGAAGTAGCTAGGGTTATTGATAAATTGGTAGCAGCGTTTCCTGCTGTAGAGTTTGGACCTCTGCACTATCAAAGTCTGCAACGAGCCAGAGAACAAGCACTAAAAAAGTGTGCAGGTCATTTTAATTGGTCCATGCAGTTATCAACTACAGCCTTAGCTGAATTACAATGGTGGATTATCAATGTTGCACAAGCCATTAAAAATATGTTGGTTCAGCAACCTTCAGTGGTTTTACAGAATGATGTGAGCGCTCTCGGATGGGGAGTACGGACGGCGAATCTAGCTGTGGTGGTAGATGGAGTGTCCAAGAGGATTTAATTCTCCAAACGAATGGTATAAATTATTTGGAGTTATTGGGGGCATTTTATGGATTAAAAGCTTACTGTTCCACAATGAATAATTCACACGTTCAACTCCAGGTGGACAATGCCACTGCTGTGGCATATATCAATCCCATGGGAGGAGTAAGGTCAGTCTCATGTGATAATCTGGCTAACATCATGTGGCACTGGTGTATCTCCAGGATCTGGCTCTCAGCTATCTACCTACCAGGGAGAGATAATGTGATGGCAGACAACAGGTCATGAAAATTCAATGACAATACAGAATGGATGTTAAATCCAGAACTTTTTAAAAAGATTGTCAGCTGCTATGGGTTACCAGATATTGATCTGTTCGCTTCCAGATTAAATCACCAGTTGCCTAAATATGTTTCATGGGAGCCAGATCCAGGAGCAGTAGTGGTGGATGCATTCTCGCTACATTGGGGACATACATTCTTCTATGCTTTTCCCCCATTCTGCCTGATCAGGCAATGTCTCACCAAAATGGAGCAGGACCCCGCCACAGGCATTTTGGTGGTTCCAGACTGGCCTACACAGCCATGGTTCCCATTGGTGCTCAGAATGATGACTCAGCCATTCATGACGATCCCCAACTGCAGTCATTTGTTGGTACATCCAGTAACAGGAGAAAGTCATCCGTTACTTGACCATATTAATTTGTTAATCTGCAGGTTCTGACCAGACCATGACAAGGGCTTGGACTGTCAGATAGGACCATGGATGTCATAACTGCAGCTTGGCGAGATAGCACTAAGAAACAATATATGTCTCATATAAAGAAATGGGAAATGTTTTGTGTACAGTCAGATATCATACTGCCAGCATACCGGATGTATTGAAGTTCCTTGTTATGTTGCATTTTGAGTTATAGTGCCATTAACAGTGCTCAGAGTGCTTTGTCCTCTTACTTAGGACATTTTTCAGAATGACAATCTATTGGGCCTCATCCGTTAGTATCCCGATTTTGCGAGGAATTTTTAATAAAAATCCTCCCAAGCCTAGATATACAGAAATCTGGGATGTCAGTATAGTTCTCACACTGCTTCGGCAATGGGCTCCAATTACAGAAGTTAACACTTAAAGTGGTGATGCTTATGGCGTTAGTATCAGCACAATGAGCACAAACATTGTAAATGTTATGATTAGATTGTATACATTTGTCTGTAGATAAAATTACTTTTTATGGCTATGATCTAATCTAGCAAAGCAGGCCAGGAATGGCTGGAACCAAGGTAATCTTTAAAGCATACCTTGTGGACGAAGAGTTATGTGTGGTTAAGCATCTGAGTCAACATATTGAAGTAACTAAGAGTCTCAGAGGTTCTGAGACAGCAATGCTCATTACCCACAAAAAAAAATGCTCATTACCCACATATAAAAAAGAGTCAGCACAAACAATTTCTAGATGGTTAAAACAGGTTCTGGATTATGCTGGAGTGGACACTCATGTGTTTAAATCTCACTTCACCAGGGCGGCATCAACATCCGTGGCAAAGGCGCAGGACGTGCCGCTCGACCAAATCCTCGAGCTGCAGGATGGTCTAAAGAAGCAACTTTTTCTGATCTATGATAAACCTGTTGTTACAGTGCCAGAGTTTGGGCATGCTGTGTTGGGTTCAGTTTAATTTATGGTTGCTTTCCTTTATATCATTTCTTTGTAATTTCCCCCTTGGATAGAGCGGTCATTACTTTCTTTTGTTATCGTTATTATTATTATTAAAATAGTTGAATAATTGAAACAATGTTCAATACATTATTTATTTACTACTGTGTCAACTGAAGCATGTATGGAGTGCATTTACGGCATGAAATCACAGCGCTTCACATTTACGGCATGAAATCACATAGCATTTGAAATCACGTAGTCACTCATGTGACTCAGAAGTAAAATAGTAAGATTAAATGAGAACTTACCAGTTTGAAGTTTGATCCTTATTTTATGAGGCGTTACGATGAGGGATTACGTGCCCTCTGCTCCTTGCCCTCATAATCGAAAGGATCATCTGGTAGTTCTAGTCTTCTCAAAGCCTTACAATGTTACTTTGGCTATCGGTTTCTGTGTTTTCATGCCGCTGCTTTGAATTATGACACGCATGCGCCTGGCTGGGCTTCTTCACATAATCCCTCATTGTAACTCCTCATAAAATAAGGATCAAACTTCGAACTGGTAAGTTCTCATTTAATCTTACTATTAATTGTATATAATTTTTCCTTACTTTTGACCTCCCAAAGTGCAACACCTCACACTTGCTTGGATTAAACTCCTTCTGTATTTCTCCACCCATTTGATGGGTGGAAAACAAATGGTCGGCACAGACTGGAAGGGCAGAGAGGGCCTGTTTCCGTGCTGTAATTGTTATATGGTTATATGGTTATATTTGAGTCACTAATCTATATCCCACTCTGTACTTTGCCAACCTTCCTCACAGTCTGCCACCCCAGCAATCGTAGGAGGTCATAGCAGGTTGTAGGTAGGTCGTAGCAGCCCATGATGCTACTCGTGGCATCAAGTAGGTCGGGCGTTTTTTCTAGCATGATGAAAAATGTCCACGAGTAAAAAAGGTTGTGAATTAGGTCGTGAAAGTGGGCCAAGTCCTTTACTAACCAACCCGTCTATGTACGTCCAAGTCGTTTATATATATCACAAACAGTCCAAGCATAGATCCCCAAGCATCTCCAGGCTGAATATTATCCTTCCACCGCAACCCCCTGTCTTCATTCAATAATCCATGCCTGAATCCATATGACCAAGTCACTATTAATTTAGTGCATCCTAATCAACTGGATCAGCCAGATTACCATGGGGGACTCTATCAAATGCCTTATTAAAATCCATGTAAGCAACATTCTCTGCCCTATCCTCATCGATCACCTCCGCAAAATACTTTATCCAGTTAGTAGGGTGCAACATGCAATGTACAAAGCCATGCTGACTCAGCAGCCTATAATTTCCTGGATTCTCTCTACTCCTATGATGCCAAGCTCATCACGATTCTACTTACACAAAACCCATATCCCTCTGAAGATAGATACAAAATTCTAGTAACTCAGCGGGACAGGCAGTATCTCTGGATTGAAGGAATGTGTGACATTTAGGGATGAGACTCTTCTTCAGACTGATTCAGGGGAGAGGGAGATATGGAAATGTAAGGCGTGAAAATGAAACAAAGGGGATGAAGATCAAGGAAAATGTAGAATAGATTATTGTTAGGTTGGAGGTTAACATCAAGTCAAACAGAGATGAAATGTAATTGGAGACTTTTTGGAGAACCGGGAAGGGGTAAGGATGGAGAGAGAGGGAAAGCAGGGGCTACTTGAAGTCAGAGGAGTCAATGTTCATACCGCTGAGGTGTCGGCTGCCCAAGCAAAATATGACGTGCTGTTCCTCCAATTTACGCTGGGCCTCACTCTGACATTGAAGGAGGCCCAGGACAGAAAGGTCAGTGTAGGAATGGCAGGGAGATTTAAAGTGTTTAGCAAACAGGAGATCAGGTAGATTTAGCCAAGCTGAGCAGAGGTGTTCAGCAAAATGATCGCCGAGCCTGCACTTGGTCTCGCCGATGTACAGAAATTTACACCTGGGACAGCAAATACAGTAGATGAGATTGGAGGAGGTGCAAGTGAATTTCTGTCTTACCTGAAAAGTCTGTCAGGGTCCTTGGACAGAGTTGAGGGGAAAGGTATAGGGACAGGTGTTGCATTTCCTGCGTTGCAGAGGAAAGTGGGGGTTTGGGCGGGAAGGGACGAGTTAATGAGGGATTTGTGGACGGAACAGTCGCTGTGGAAAGGTGTGGAGATGGGAAGGGGTGGCTAGTGGTGAGATCCCATTGGAGGTGGTGAAAATGCCAGAGGAATATGCTCTGTATGCGACGGCTGATGGGGTGAAAGGTGAGGACAAGGGGGAATTTTGTCCCTGGTGCGACTAGGGGGAGGGGGAGCAAGGGCACCTGTTGCGGACTGAGTGGAGGCCGAGCCTGCACTTTAAACGTTGAATGTTGTTTTAATGGAGCAAAATCACAAATAGCAACAAGATAACTGAATTTAACCTTTGGTATTCTGAGCACATGTTGATCTAACTCATATGAATGATTGAGTCAACCTATGCCTGACTGAGCAATATAGTAACTTCAATATATATTACATTTTTCTCAAGGTGAAATCAATGTGTTTTCTACAAGTGACAACATTGTGAAAGACTAATGAAGCAAGAAGTCAGATCTAAGTTTAGTAAAGCCATAGAAATCTGTGAAGCAGTTGTGTGATTTACTTAGCAAGAACTCTATCCAAATGGATATTATATGATTTTAATCACAAATTGCTGTTTGTCATCAATGATTTGGATGAGAACGTATAAAACATGATTAGAAATTTTACAGATGACACCAAAGGGTAGTATTCTAGATAGTGAAGATGGTTGTCAAAAATTGCAGCAGGATTTTGATCGATTGGCCAGGTGGGCAGCGGAATGGTTGATGGAATTTAATACAGAAAAATGTGAGGTGTTGCATTTGGGGAAGTCTAACATGGGCAGATCCTACGCAGTGAATAGTAGGGCTCTCAGGAGTGTTGAAAGACAGAGGAATCTAGGAGCAGAGGTCACAGATCCTTGAAAGTGGTGATAGGGTGGTCAAAAAGGCGTTTGGCACATTGGCCTTCATCAGTCGGACTATTGAGTATTGAAGTTAGGAGGTCATGTTACAGTTATATAAGACATTAGTGAGGACACATTTACAGTATTGTGTTCAGATTTGCTCACCAAGATATTGTCAAGCTGGAAAGGGTGCAGAGAAGATGTATACGATCAAAACCAGGACTCGAAGATCTGAGCGATAGGTAAAGGTTCAGCAGGTTAGGCCTTTAGTCCTTGGAGCCCAGGAAGATGCGGTATAATCTTATAGAGGTGTGTAAAATCACGAGAGGAATAGCTTGGGTAAATGCACAGTGTCTTTTTCCCAGAGTAGGGGAATTGAGAACCAGAGGACATTGGTTTGTGAAGGGGGAAAGATTTACTTTACTTTACTTTAGAGATGCAGCCAGGAAATGGCCCCTTCAGCCCACTGAGGCCATGCCGACCACCATATACTAACACTATCCTACACACGAGGGACAATTTACATTTTTTTTACCTAAGCCAATTAGCCTACAAACCTGTACGTCTTTGAAGTGTGGGAAGAAACCGGAGCACCTGCGGAAAACCCACACGGTCATGGGGAGAACGTACAAACTCCGTAAAGACAGTACCCATAGCCAGGATCTAACTCGAGTCTCTGGTGCTATAAGGCAGCAACTCTACCGCTGCGTCACTGTGCTGCCCCTATTTAATACATATCTGTTTTGCTGTTGCAAATAAGAATTTAATTGTTCTGTTGGGACAATAAAACACTCTTGACTCTTGCCTTCACAGCTTCCCAATAATTCGAAATAATCTGATGTCTCAGTTTTACCTTTATTTACCGATAAATAGAAAAAAAATCTATCTGGATGTTTTCAGACCATTATGTTAGTTGATTCCTCTACGAGAGCACTTCCCATGAACTCAAAGCAGCATTTCAATATGTCAGTGTATCCAATATCTAAACCCAGGTGAGCATAGGTTTCTTCACCTCACTTGGGAAGGAAGGGATCAGTCTTTTCAGTTACTTTTGTAAACTTTGTTGCATCACTGTCTAATTCACCTTGGCAAATGTCTCACTCAAACCATAGTCTTATAGCCATGTTGTTATATTTGACGCTGTGATGAGAAGATGATCACCCAACTATTCCATCACATGCACTGTTTATTTCCCTCTCTCTACCACCACCTTTCTTGCCTCATCTGATATGCTGCTGACCCTCATCTTTTATAGTTGACAATTCCAAATCCCTCCTTGTGTTATCCTCCGAGAATTAGTAGATATCTAAAACAAAATAGCCCTTGTCTTAAGACAGGATGAGAATAGTCTATTATTAGCCCCATACTCACTGGCTGGCACTCACCACCCTCTGTGTAAAGAAACACCTTGCCATACATCATCTATCCATCTATCCATCTATGCATCTATGCATCTATGCATCTATCCATCTATCCATCTATCCATCTATCCATCTATCCATCTATCCATCTAACCATCTATCCATCTATCCTCTGTGTGTGTTTGTGTGTGTTTGTGTGTGTGTGTGTGTGTGTGCCGGCTTTGTGGGTGTATGTCATTTTATTTTCAGATAATACTTTTGCCCTTTGATTCCATGGTCCGCCAAAACCAGAAGCTCAAACGCCACGATTTTTTCCATTTTGGTACTCATTACGCTTTTACATTCACTCATGCACTCCTCATTACATTGAGACATTTTTACGCACACATTTTAAAAAAAAAATCCTTCCCCCCCCCCACCAATATTTCAAAATGTTAAAAAAAATCAAACTGCTCTTACCCATAGAATGTAGGTGAACGTTCCATTGTGTGATGTCACAATGCCATCCATGGCTAAGTGGAATGGATCTCATTTACATATGCCTTTGCCCCAGCCACAGCCCCACACCCCCCCCCCCCCCCCCCGCAGCCTGTGTCGAAGTGCGTGAACACGTGTGTGGGAATAGAGAAAGAGGATTGGGGGTGATTGGGAGTGGGGAATAGATGGACTGTCCCTAACTCTCCCCCTCCCACTCCACCACCCCCACTCTTTCCCCTCTCTCTCCCCCCACACCTCTCCCCCTCCCTCCACACTCTTCCCCCTCCCTCCCCTACCCTATCTCCATCCGCCCCTCCCTCCCCCCTCCCCCCACACCTCTTCTCCTCCCCTCTCCCCTCCCCCTCCGGCACCCCTCTCTCCTCCCCCCTCTCCATCTCCTTCTCCTCGTCCCTCACCATCTCTCCCTAACCCCCTTCCCTCTCTCCCCCCCATTCCCTTCTCTCTCTTCCCCGCCCCCCTTCTCCCCCTACCCCTCTGTCCCTCTTCCACCACTCTCCCTACCACTAACCCCCTCCACACTCTTCCACTTCTCTCCTCCTCCCTTCCCCCTCTCTCCCCCACCACTTTTACCTACCCATCTCTCCCTCTTCCACCACTCCCCCCCCCCCCCTTCCCCCTCCCTCTCCCCCACTTCCACCACTTCCCCCTACCCCTCTCCCCCTCCCTCCCCACTCTTCAAAATAATCTTCCTCTTCCCTCACCCTCTCTCCCCCTCCCTCCCTATCTCCCCCCACCCCTTTCCCCTACCCCTCTCTCCCAATTCCACCGCACCCCCTCCCCCTCCCTCACTCCCACTTCCACCACTCCCCCTACACCTCTCTCCCTACCACCCCACACTTCCACTTCTCTCTCCCCCATCTCCCACCCCTCTCCATCTACCTCCCCCACCCCTCTCTCTCCCTCCTTACTTCTCCCTCACCCTCTCTTCGCTCTCACCTCCCTCCCCACTTCCCCCCTCCCCCCACCACTCTCCCCCTCCCTCCACACTCTTCCCTCTCTCTCCACTACTCCTCTTCCCACCCCTCTCCCCTCCCTCCACACTCATCCCACTCTCTCCTCTCTTCTCCTCTCCTCCTCCTCCCTCCCCTCCCTCCTCCGCCCATCCTCCCTCTCTCTCCCCCCATCCTCCCCCCCCTCTCTCCCCTCCCCCCACCCTCTCTCCCCCTCCCCCGCCATTTCCTCCCACCCTCCCCCGAACCCTCTCTCACTCCATCCCCCACCCCCCTCTCCTCCTCCCTTTCCCCCACCCCCCCCTCTCCCTCCCTCTCTGCTCACCCCTCCTCCCCTCCCACCCCCTCTCTCCCCCCACCCCTCTTCACCCTCAACTCCCCCCACTCCCTTCCCCTCTCTTGCACCACTCCCTGCCACCCCTCTCCCCTCACTCCCCACTCTTCCCCTTCCCTCCCTCTCCCTAACTCTCTCCCTTCCCTTCTCTCTCTCTCTCTCCCCTTCCACTCTCTCCATTTCCTCGCCTATTCTCCCCACCCCTCTCCTCTCACCTCCCTCTCTTCCCCTCTTCACCTCTCCTCTACCCTTTCCCTTCCCCCACCCCACACTCTACCCCCCCTAACCCACCCTCCCCCCTCTAACATCCCCTTCCCCCTACCCCTGTCTCCCCTTTACCCTACCCATTCTCCTCCCCTCCCCATCCTCATCCCCCTCTCCCTCCCTATCCCCTCCCCTCTCCTCCCCCTCCCCATTCTCTCCCCATCTCCCCCTCCCCACACTCTCCCCATCTCCCTCTCCACCCTCCCCCCTCTCCCCTCCCCTTTCCCCACCCCTCTCTACCCCATCACCCACCCTCCCCCCCCTCCCCCCTCTAACCCACCCCCTAGCCCCTACCACTGTCTCCTCCTTTACTCTCCCCGCTCTCCTCCCCCCATCCTCATCACCCTCTCTCTCCCTTCCCCTTCCCCCTCCCGATTCTCTCCCCATCTCCCCCTCCCCACTCTTTCCCCATCTCCCCCTCCCCCCTCTCCTCATCTCCCTCTCCCCTCCTCCCCACCCTCTCCCCCTCACCCACCCATCCTCTCCTCCTCCCCTCCACCCCTCTCTCCCTCTGACATACCCTTCTGTCTCTGCCCCTCTCTCTCTGTCTCTCCCCATTCTCTCTCTTCCCTCACTCTCTACACCCCCCACTCTTGACATGGCTGCAAGTAGGGGCTATGTGTCAGTGGATGGGGCAGTTATGGGGTAAAAGGAGCAATTTAATAATATTAATATATATAATATCAAGGGGGGTAGTGTTAGGGGTGGTAGTTAGTGTGTGTGACGCACCATGCTGCCCCCCCCCCTCCCCACCCCCGCAACCGCACTTTGGGGGAACAGACCCAACGTATACTTTTAAAACTCTGTGTGTGTGTGTGTGTGTGTGTGCCAGCCATGTGAGTGTGTGTGCCGGCCGTGTGTGTGTGCTGGCCATGTGTGTGTGTGTCTTGTGAGTGCATGTCACATTCCATTTTTTTTTTCAGATACAATTTTTGCCGTGATTTTTCCATTTTGCTAGACATTACACTTTTATATTCACAAATGCACCTCATTACATTTAGACATTTTTATGTACACCCTTTTTAATAAAATCCTTCTCCCCCCCCCCCCAATATTTCAAAATGTAAAATAAAATCAAACTTCTTCTCACCCATAGAATGTTGGTGAATGTTCCATCGTGTCAAGCCATTGTTCAGAGGATATAGAATTTCTGACAATTATATGTCGACCATTCTACATGCCAAGGGAATTCACAGCCATCAACATCACAGCTGTGTACATTCCACCCAGTGCGAACACAAAGGACGCACTGTCTACATTGTATCAGTCTATCAGTCTATCAGCTCAATGCAGAACTCTAACTCGGACTCTGTCTACATAATCGCTGGCGATTTCAATCAGGCCAAACTGAAGACAGTACTACCACATTATTACAAACATGTGAACTTTGCAACCAGGGGAAATAACATACTCGACCAAGTTTACCCCAATATCAGACAGGCATTCAGAGCTGCTCCCCATCCCCACCTGGGGAACTCAGACCACCTCTCTGTTATGCTAATTCCAGCTTACGGACCTCTATTGACCAGGAACAAGCCGTCTGTGATGCAGATCAGAGCATGGCCAGAGGGAGCCACCTCAGCTCTCAAAGACGGTTTTGACTGCACAGACTGGACCGTTTTTAGGGAGGCTGCCACTACCAACCATCATGTGAGCTCCTGAGAGCACGGAATGCTGCTTTCAAGTGCGGGGACAAAGTCGCCCTTAGTACTGCTGGGACCAACTTGAACCGGGGCGTGAGAACAGCCAAGCGTGTCTATGGACAGAAAATTCAAGCACATTTCACAGACACTAAGGACCCCAAGCGCCTGTGGCAAGGCAGCCAGTCTGTCACCGGCTACAGGCCAACACCCCTACCGTGCGAGGATAACACAGACTTCCTCAACACACTTAACACCTTCTTCAACCGGTTTGAGGAAGACAACACCACCACACCAACAAAAGCCCCTCCCTGCCCAGACCATGAAACACTTCACTTGGACCCAGCTGATGATCTACTCAAGGTGAACCCCAGAAAAGCTGCAGGTCCTGACAACATACCGGGGGGTATGCTCAGAGACTGTGCCGACCAACTCACAGATGTTCTCACGGACATCTTCAACACCTCTCTGAGCCAAGCTATCATACCAGCATGCTTCAAAGCCACCACCATCATACCGTTACCTAAGAAATCTCCAGCCTCAACACTGAACGATTACCGGCCCATAGCACTCACGTCCATCATGATGAAGTGCTTTGAAAGGTTGGTCAAGGCCCACATAACATCCAGTCTCCCCTCTACACTTGACCCATTACAGTTTACATA
Organism: Okamejei kenojei; assembly: GCA_035221665.1. Classification (NCBI taxonomy): domain Eukaryota; kingdom Metazoa; phylum Chordata; class Chondrichthyes; order Rajiformes; family Rajidae; genus Okamejei; species Okamejei kenojei. The sequence continues at coordinate 49,020,239 of CM069152.1, forward strand.
TCGTCCCAACCGTTCCACTGATGATGCCATAGCAACAGTACTCCACCTAAGCCAGGCTCATCTGGAAAACAATAACAGTTACATGCGGATACTGTTTATCGACTTCAGCTCCGCCTTCAACAGTCATCCCCCAACACCTGGTGAATAAACTCAATGAAATAGGCATCAGCACCCCACTATGCAACTGGTTACTGGACTTCCTTACCGACAGACCACAAACCGTAAGAGTTGGCAAAAACTCATAAGAGACCACCATCATGAACACCGGGGTCCCACAGTGATGTGTGTTGAGCCCTCTGTTGTTCACGCTGATGACACATGACTGTTGTACCAAACACAATTCGAACCACATCATCAAGTTTGCAGATGACACTACAGTGGTGGGCCTCATCAGCCACGATGACGACTCAGCCTACAGAGAGGAGGTTGAACAACTCATCAACTGGTGTGACATCAATAACCTTCAACTCAATGTCAATAAAACAAAAGAAATAACCGTGGACTTCAGGATGAAACAGGATGAAACAACCCACTCACCATCAATGGCAGTGCAGTGGAGTCTGTGAAAAGCACCAAGTTTCTGGGAGTGCACATCACAGATGATCAGACATGGTCTACCAACGCCATCTCCCTAGTCAAAAAAGCACAGCAACGCCTCCACTTCCTTCGACGGTTGAGGAGAGCCGACCTCCCCCCTTCTGCCCTCACCACCTTTTACAGGGGTGCCATTGAGAGCATTCTTACCAGCAGTCTCTCAGTCTGGTATGGCAGTTGCTCTGTTGCTGACCAGAAGGCCCTACAGAGAGTGGTGAGGACAGCGGAGAAGATCACCAGATCAGCCCAACCAGCAATCCAGGACTTACACCTATCTCGCTGTCGCAAGAGAACAAACAATATCATCAAAGACACCACCCATCCAGCACACAAACTGTTCACCCCCCTTCCATCCGGCAAGCGCTACCGCAGCATGCGGTGCAAAACCACCAGATTCAAAAACAGCTTTTTCCCTCAGGCCATCAGACTACTCAAGTCACTCAAGAAAATTCCATGAACATTACACAAACAAAGATCAACTGACTGTCAAATAACTTTAACTCAATGTCTGCAGTATGCTATTTGCACTTTCCTATATTGTACCTTTTATTATTGCACTTTAATAACATACCTCAAAATGTTACTAGACTCTGGCACACTATATAATGTTCATTTTTAATGGTATATTTTTAATGGTATTTTTAATGGTAGATTGTCTGTCTGTGTATAAATAAATATTACTTGCACATTTGGAGTATGGGGAAACGCAATTTCAATCCTCTGTGTAACTACTTGTTGCATTATTTGAATTGACAATAAAGTTTACTGTGACTTTGACTTTGACTGTCAGATGCCACAATGCCCAATACTCACAGATGTCTATTCGGAACGGATCTCATTTACATCTGCCTTCGCACCGGCCCCAGCAACCCCCGCCTCCCCCCCGGCAGCCTGTGTCAAAGCGCGTGATCACGTGAGTGGGAAAAGAGGAAGAGGATTGGGGATGATAGGGAATGGGGAATAGATGGACCACCCCTAACCCTCCCACTCCCACTACCTCCCCTCTCTCCCCTCTCTCCCCCCATCTCTCTCCCCCCCTCCCTCCACACTCTTCCCCCTCCCTCCCCAACCCCCATCTCCCCTCTCCCTCCCTCCCCATCCCTCCCCCCCTCCCCCCACACCTCCCTCCCCTTCCCCATCCCCTCTCTCCTCCACACCCCTCTCCATCTGCCTCTACTCACCCCTCTCCCTCTCCTCCCCCCTTCTCCACCCACCCCAATCCTTATCTCCCCCCACCCCCTTCCCTCTCCCCCACCCCCTTCCCTCTCTCCCCCACCCCCTTCCCCCTCCCCCCTCCCTCCACACTCTTCCCCTTCCCCCTACCTCATCACCCTACTCCCCTCCCTCTCCTCTCCCCCCCTCCCCCACACCTCTCCCTCCCCTCTCTCCTCCCGTCCCCCACCCTACTCCCCCCCTCTCCGCCCTCTCCCTGACCCCTCTCCCACTCCCCCTCCTCCCTCCCATCCCTTTCCCTCTCTCCCCCCACCCCCTTCCCTCTATCCCCCCACCCCCCTTCCCTCTCTCCCCGTACCCTTCCCCCCCCTCCTATCCCTCTGTCCCTCTTCCACCACTCCCCCTACCCTTCTCCCCCTCTCTTTCCCACTCTTCCACTCTCTCTCCCCCCTTCATCGCCATCCTCCCCCCACACCATCCCCTCTCTCTTGCACCACTCCCTGCTACCCCCCTCTCCCCCTCACTGCCCACATCTCCCTCCCCCACCCCTCTCTCTCCCCCCATGCCTTCCCTCTCCCTCCACAACCTTCCCCCTCTCTCTGCTCTCCCCCTCCCTCCCCGCTCTCCCCCCCTCCCTCCCCACTCTTCCCCCCTCCCTCCTACCACTCTCCCCCTCCCTCCACACTCTCATCTCTCCCTCCCCTACCCCTCTCCCCCCCTCCATCCACACTCTTCCCCCTCTCTCCCCTTTCCCCTTTCCTCCTCCCTCCCCTCACTCCCTCCTTCCTCACTCCCCTTCGCCCACCCCCTCTCTCCCCCCTCGCTCTCTCACCCCCTCTCCGAACCCTCTCTCACCCACTCCCCCCACCCCCCTCTCCTCCTCCCCTTCCCCCCTCTCTCCCCCTCTCCATCTCCCTCTCTTCTCACCCCTCTCCCTCCTCCCCTCCCACCCCCACCCCTCTTCACCCCCCATCTCCCGCCACCCTCTTCCCCTCTCTCGCACCACCTCCTGATACCCCCCCTCTCCCCTCACTCCCCACTCTTCCCCCTCTCCCTCCCCCTCCTCACCTCTCTCCCTCCCCTCTCTCTCTCTCTCCTCCCTCCCCCCCCCCTCCACCCTCTCTATCCCCCCTCCTCCTCTCTCCCCCACTCTCTCCCTCTCACTCCCCTCCTCTCTCCCCTCCCTCCTCCCCCCTCTCTCTCCCCATCTCTCTCCCCCCTCTCTCCCACCCCTCCCCACTCTCTCTTCCTCCCTCCCTCCTCATCCTCCCCCACCCCCCCCTCCCACCCCTCTCTCCCTCTTACCACCACTCCCCCCATCCCCCTCCCCCCCCCTCCCTCTCTCCCCTTCCACCACTCCCCCATACACCTCTCCCCTCCTTCCGCACTTCCACTTCTCTCAACCCCAACCCCCACCATCCACATCTCCCTCCCCCACCCCTCTCTCTCCCCCCATGCCTTCCCTCTCCCTCCACAACCTTCCCCCCCCCTCTCCACCCCCTCTGCTCTCCCCTCCATCCGCACTCTTCCCCTCCCTCCTACCCACTCTCCCCCTCCCTCCACACTCTCATCTCTCCCTCCCCTACCCCTCTCCCCCTCCATCCACACTCTTCCCCCTCTCTCCCCTTTCCCCCCTTTCCTCCTCCCTCCCCTCACTCCCTCCTTCCTCACTCTCCCCTTCGCCCACCCCTCTCTCCCCCCTCGCTCTCTCACCCCCTCTCCGAACCCTCTCTCACCACTCCCCCCACCCCCCCCCCCCCTCTCCTCCTCCCCTTCCCCCCCTCTCTCCCCCCTCCTCCATCTCCCTCTCTCTTCTCACCCCTCTCCCTCCTCCTCCCCTCCCACCCCACCCCTCTTCACCCCCATCACCCGCCACCCTCTTCCCCCTCTCTCGCACCACCTCCTGCTCAACCCCCTCTCCCCAGTCACTCCCCACTGTTCCCCTCTCCCTCCCCCTCCTCACCTCTCTCCTCCTCCCCTTCACTCTCCCCTCTCTCTCCCCCCTCCTCTCTCTCTCCGAACCCCCCCCCCTCCCCTCTCTCTCCCCTCCCCCCTCCCTCTCTCTCCCTCCTCTCCTTCCACCACTCTTCCCCTCCCCCTCTCCCTTTCCCCCCTCTTCTCACCTCTCCTCCTCTCCTTTCCTCCTCCTCCTCCCCCTCTCTCCCACTCGCCCTCCCTCTTCTACCACCCCATTCCCCCTACCCCTGTGTCCCACCTTTACCCCCCCACTCTCCTCCCCTATCCATCCTCATCCCCCTCTCTCCTCCCTTTCCCCTCCCCTCTCCTCCCCTCCCCTACTCCCTCCCATCTCTCCCTCCCCACTCTCATCCCATCTCCCTCTCTCCCCTCCTCCCCATCACCCACCCATCTTCTCCTCCTACCCTCCACCCCCCTCTCCCTCTGTTTCTAACCCTTCTCTCTGCTCAAGCTCCGTGATTTTTTCCATTTTGCTAGCAATTTTGCTCGTACATTTACTACTCTTTACATTTAGACATTTTTATGTACACATTTTAAATAAAATTACTCCCCCCCCCCCCCACACTCACTCATCTTAAAATCGAAACAACACCTGACGAGCTGCTTACGTCACAATCCCACATGCCGACCAATCCTAATCCGCTTCCTTCTGTTCATTTGCCAGCCCGGCTCTCCCACCCCTTCCCTCCTCCAACTACGCTTGCACCTCCTGCAGCTGGACTCACGCGCGTGCACTCCCCCCCTCCCCCCTCTAACTATGCTCGTGCCTCCCGCAGCAGGACTCGCCTGCGTGCGCCCCCCTCCAACTACTATGCTCACCAGACCAAGCCTCCCGCAGCTCGACTCCCCTGCGGGTTCCCCTCCCCCAACCAGCGGGTTCTCAAAATGCTCTGCCGATCGGGAGGAGAGATAAGGCATCATATCCGCGAAGCTGGTGCAGGTCGCGATGCCCCACCCTCCTGCGCGCCCCTCCCGTTCACTGCGCGCTCCAGAGAGTCACAAACAAAGATTATAGAGGAGCTTGGTCAAAAGCAGGATCTTTGTTCAGAAGCCTACAACTTCACTCTCACGCCGGCATGCTCTGCAGATCGGGAGACGAGATAAGGTGACGGGCAGTCGGGGTAAGGCCCGATCCTGGGGAGGTGAAGAGGGAGAGTTGGGGGATTGAGGGAGTGGGAGAGGGGGGAATGTGGGAGGTGAGGAGGGAGAGTGTCAGCATAGAGGGAGAGGAGTAGGGGTGATAGGGAGTGGGGAATAGATGGACTGCCCCCACCCCTCTCCCCCTCCCTCCCTCCCTCCCCACTTTTCTCCCCTCTCTCCCCTCCCTCTCCTCACCCTCTCTCCCCTACCCCATCTGCTCCTCCGTCCCCTTCTTCCCCTTCCCCTTCCCCCTTCCCTCCCCCTTCCCTCCCCCTTCCCCCTCCCTCCCCCTTCCCTCCCCCTTCCCTCCCCCCTCTCAGCCCCCCCTCTCTCCATCCTCTCTCCACTCTCTCTCTCCCTCCCATCTCTGTCGCCCCTGCTCCCAACCCTCACCCACTCTCCCTCTCCTCCTCCCCTCCACACCTCTCTCCCTCTGTTTTCTTGCCTTTCTGTCTCTGCCCCTTTTCACTTTCTCTCCCCAATTTCTCTCTGTCTCACTCTCTACCCCCTCTCTCTCTCTCCCCACTCTCTCTACCTACCCCCCTCCTCTCTCTCTCTCTCTCTCTCTCTCATCCCCTATCTCTCAATCCCACCACCCCACTCCTCTCTCATCGCTGCCCCCTCTCTCTCTCCCCCTCTCTTTCCCCCTCTCTCTCCCTCCTCTCTCTTCACTTCCCCTCCTCTCTCTCTCTCTCTCCCTCCACCTCTCTCTCCCCCCCTCGCTCTCTCCCTTCTCCCCTCTCTCCCTCCCCTCCCTCCCCCCTCTCCCTCCCTGCTCTCTCTCCCCATTTCTCTCTCTCTCCCTCCCTCCCTACCTCTCACCCTCCCCCTGTCTCTCTCCCTCCTCCCCCTCTCTCTGTCCCCCACTGCTCTCTCTCCTCCTCTCTCTCTCTCCCCCCTCTCGCTCTCCCCTTCCTCTCCACTGCCCTCCCCTAAACCCCATTCCCCCCTCCCCTTCACCCCTCCCCTGCCCTCTTCACTCCACACCTCCCCACCCCTACCCCTCCCTTCCCCCCACCTCTCCCTCCCCCTCCATCTCCCCACCTCTCCAAATCACTTTTCGTCCATCTCCTCCTTCCCTTCCTCCCCTTCCCTTCCCCCTCTCCGATCCTCTCTCCTCCCATCTCTTTCTCTCCCCTTCTCCCCTTCTCCCCCACCCTCCCTCTCCTCCTCCTCTCCACCCCCTTTCTCCCCCTGTCTCTTTCCCTTCTGTCTCTGCCTCTATCACTGACTCTCCCCATTCTCTCTCTGCGATCACTCTCTACCCCCCTCTCCCTCTCTAGACATGCCTGCGAGTTGGGGGCTAGGCGTCAGTGGCTACGGTGGTTATGGGGTAAAAGGATCTAATTAATAATATTAATATAATATCAAGGAGAAAGTTAGTGTGGGGGTGGTTAGTGTGTGTGACGCCGCATGCCCCCCTCCCCCAAACGCGCGTTGGGGGAACAGACCCAACGGGTCTGCACTTGGAACAGTCTATATTTAAAACTCTGTGTGTGTGTGTCGGCTTTGTGGGTGTATGTCACATTCCATTTTTTTTTTCAGATAAGATTTTTGGCCTTTGATTCCATTACCGCCAAAACCAGAAGCTCAAACTCCGTTACTTTTTCCATTTTGCTAGACATTACGCCTTTACATTCACTAATGCACTCCTCATTACATTTAGACATTTTTACTTACACATTTTTAATAAAATTCTCCCCCCCCCCAATATTTCAAAATGTTAAAAAAAAATACTGCTCTCACCCATAGAATGTTGGTGAACGTTCCATTCTGTGATGTCACAATAACCATATAACCATATAACAATTACAGCACGGAGACAGGCCCTCTCGGCCCTTCCAGTCCGTGCCGACAATGCCATCTCTCAGGTGGCCAAGTGGAATGGATCTCATTTACAACTGCCTTAGCCCCATCCCCAGCCCCCCACCCCCCCCAAAGCCTGTGTCGAAGCACGTGATGACGTGTGTGGGAATAGAGAAAGAGGATGGGGGTGTTTGGGAATGGGGAATAGATGGACTGCCCCTAACCTTCCCACTCTACCTCCCCACTCTCTCCCTCATCTCTCTCCCTCACCTTTTCTCCCCTCCCTCTCTCTCCTCCCCTGCCCACCACTAAACCCCCTTCCCCAATCCTCCACAACCGTCCCCTCCCACCCCTTCCCTCCATCCCTCCCACCTCCCTTCCCCCCACCCGTTCCCTCCCCCTCCCTTCCCCCACCTCTCCCCGTTCCTTCCCCCCACCTCTCCCCCGCCCTTCTCACCCCCATCTCCCCCCTACCCTCCCACGCGTCTCAGCTCCCCACTCCCCCTTCTCTCCTCCCATCTCCCTCCCCCTCCACCCCACTCTCCCCCCTCACCCATCCCATCCTCTCCTCCCTTTCCCCCTCCTTTCCCCCTCCTCCCCCTCCTCCCCCCCCTCCTCCCACCCATCCATCTCACCCCCACCACCCTACCCCTCTTCCCCACCCCCTTCCCTCCCCCTCTTCCCCCTCCCTCCACACTCTTCCCCCTCTCTCCCCTAACCACCTCACCCTCCTCCCCTCCCCCCCCCACACCTCTCCCCCCACACCTCTCCCCCCCCCCTCTCTCCTCCCCTCCACACACACCTCTCCTCGCACATCTCCATCTCCCTCTCCCTCAACCCTCTCCCCCTCATCCGCCCACCCCCATCCATCTCTCCCCACCCCAGTCCCTCTCTCCCTGACCCCCATACCTCTCACTGCCCCCCCCACCCCCCCCTACCCCTCTGTCCCTCTTCCACCACTCCCCATACCCCCTCTCCCCCTCCCACCCCTCCCTCCCCACTTTTTTCCTCCCCCACTTCTCTCCCACTTCCCCCACCCTTCCCCTCCCCAACCCTCTCTCCCTCCTCCCGCACCCCTCTCCCTACCCCCCCCACCCCTCTCTCTCCCCCCTCTCCCCTCTCCCCCTCTCTCCCCCCCTCCCCACACTCTCCCCCCTCTCCCTCCCCCCCTCTCCCCCCCTCTCCCCCTCCCCTCCCCTCTCCTCCCCCCTCCCCTCCCCTCCTCCCCTCTCTCCCCTCTCTCCCCCACCACCTTTTCCCTACCCCTCTCTCCCTCTTCCACCACACCCCTACCCTACACCCACTCCCTCTCTCTCCCATTTCCACCACTGCCCCCTACACCTCTCCCCATCCACACTTTTCCACTTCTCTCCCCCTTTCCCCCACGCCTCTCCCGCCCCACCTCTCTCCCTTCCCCCCCCTTTCCCCTAACACCCTCCCTCTACCACCACTCCGCCCTCCCCCTCTCCCCTCCCTCTCTGCCACTTCCACCACTCTCCCTACACCTCTCCCGCTCCCTTCCCACACTTCCACTTCTCTATCCCCATCCCCACCTCCCCATCCCCCACCCCTCCCCATCCCCACCCCACCGCTCTCTCTCCCCCCTCCCTTCCCTCTCCCTCCCCACTTCCCCCTCTCTCCCGCTCTCCCCCTCCCTCCCCACTCTTTCCCCCCCTCCCTCCACACTCTTCCCTCGCTCCCCCCCTACCCCCCTCCCTCTCCCTCCTCACTCTTTCCCCTCTCTCCCCTTCCCTCCTCTCCCTCATCCCTCACCTCACTCCTCCCACTCCTCCCTCTCTCCCCTTCCTCACCCCTCTCTCACACCCTCCCCCCACCCCTATCTCACCCTCTCCCGGAACCCTCTCTCAACCTCCTCTCCACCCCCTCTCCTCCCCTTCCCCCTCACTCCCCCTCTCTCCTCCCCCTCTCCCCCTCTGTCCTCACCCCTCTCCCTCCTCCCCTCTCTCCCCCTCTCCCCCTCTCCCCCTCTCCCCCCACCCCTCTGGACCCCCATCCCCCCTCCACCCCATCTCCTCTCTCTTGCACCACTCCCTGCTACCCCTCTACCCCTCACTGACCACTCTTACCCTCTCTCCCTCCCCATCCACACCTCTCTCCCTCCCCTTTCTCTCTCTCCCCCTCCTCTCTCTCCTCCCCCTCCTCTCTCACCCTTCCACTATCCCTCTCCTCTCTCTCCCCTCTCCTCTCCCCCACATCTCCCCTCCCCCCTCTACCTTCCTCCCCTGTTTCCCCCCACCCCTCACCACTCACCTCCCCTCTTCCCCTCTCCTATCCCCTCCCCTACCCCCCACACCTCTCTACCCCCTCAACCCCCCTCCCCCTTCCCCCTCTACCACCCCATCCCCCTACCCATTTCCTCCTTTACTCTCCCCGCTCTCCTCCCCTCCTCATTCTCATCCCCCTCTCCCTCTCCCTTCCCCTCCCCTCACCTCTCACTCCCCACACTCCTCCCCATCTCTCTCCCCCTCCCCACTCTCCTCCCCATCTCCCCCTCCACAGTCTCTCCCCATCTCCCTCTCTCCCCCCCTTCCCCAACCCTTCTCTACCCCCCTCACTCACCCTTCCCCTCTAACAAACCCCTTCCCCCTACCCCTGTCATCATCTCCTTTACCCTCCCGCTCTCTCCCCTCCCCTTCCTCATCCCCGTCTCTCTTTCTTCCCCATCTCACTCTTTCTCCCCCTCCCCACTCTATCCCCATCCCCCCTCCCTCACTCTCTCCCCATCTCCCCCCTCCCCACTCTCTCCCCCCATCTCACTCTCCCCTTCTCCTAACCCTCCCCCCCTCACCCCCACCCATCCTCTCCTCATCCCGTCCACCCCCCTCTCTGTCTGTCCTGCCCTTCATTCTCTGCCCCTCTCTGTGTCTCTCCCCACTCTCTCTCAGCCCTCCCTCCTAACCCCTCTAACTAAAACTACAGAAAGAAAAAAAACGTCCCTAAAAACCCCCTCCCCCACACGGAAAAAAAACAAAGAAACGAACCCCCCCCCCCAGAGGCTTCCCGACCACCCCCCCCCCCCCCACCCCCCCCCCCCTCCCGCGGCCAGTGAGTTGGGGTTATGCCTCAAGAGGATAGGATAGTTTATTGGAAGAGGTTAAAAAGGAGCAAAATTAACAATATTAATATAATAATCAAGGAGGGTAGTTAACATGTGGATGCCTCATGCTGCTCCCCCCCTCCCGCAACCGCACGTTGGGGGAACATACCCAACGGGTCTGCACTTGGTCTAGTATACTTTTATGTGTGTGTGTATGTCACATTCCATTTTTTTTGGTCTTTGATTCCATGGTCCGCCAAAACCACATGCTCAAACCGTTATTTTTTTCCATTTCGCTTGCGATTTCACATGTACATGCACCGATTTACTCCTCTTTACATTTAGACATTTTTATGTACACATTTTTAATAAATTACTTCCCCCCCCCCCAACACTCACTCATTTTAAAATCGAAACGGCACCTCACGAGCTGCTTACATCACAATCCCACATGCCGACCAATCTGATGCCGCTTCTCTCTCTTCATTTGCTAGCCCCATCTCCCTCCCGCCCTCCTCTGTCCTCCCAACTACGCTCACAGCCTCCCATAGCTGGACACACCCGGGTGCTCCCCCCCCTCCAACAATTCCTCGCGCGGCCACGCCACCCTCCCGCGGTTGGAATCGCCTGTGCGCTCCAAACCATCCCCCCTCCAATGATGCTCATGCTGTGCCTCTGGAAGCTCTCGGCTCACCTGCGCGCTACAAAAACCCCCCCCCCCCACCCCCCCCCCCCCCCCAATGATGCTCACAGCAGCTGGAATCGCCCATGTGTTTCACAAAAATGCTCTGCCGATCGGGAAGATAAGGCGGCGCAGATAGAGAGATAAGAAGACGAAGCTGTGGCGCAGCCCATGCAGCTCGCGATGCCCCCGCCCGCCTGCGCGCCCGTCCCCTGTGCACCACCTTACCCACCCGTCCCCTTTTTTTGTGCCGCTCCATGGGGGGGTGGGGGGGAGAGTCACAAGCAAAGGATATAGTAAAAAAGAGCTTGGTCACAAGCAGGATCTTTGGTCAGAAGCCTACACCTTCACTTTCACGCCGGCATGCTCTGCAGACCGGGAGACGAGTGGGGTAAGGCCCGATCCTGGGGAGGTGAAGAGGGGGCGTCAGGGGATTGAGGGAGAGGAGGGAGTAGGCAGGGATAGGGGGGAATGGGGGTGGTGAAGAGGGAGAGTGTAGGAATAGAGGGAGAGGAGTGGGGGTGATAGGGAGTGGGGTATAGATGGACCATGTCTGCACTTGGTCTAGTCTATATTTAAAACTCTGTGCGCATGTGTGTGTGTGTGTGTGTCGACTTTGTGGGTGTATGTCACATTCCATTTTTTTTTCAGATAAGATTTTTGGCCTTTGATTCCATGTTCCGCCAAAACCAGAATTCCGTTATTTTTTCCATTTTGCTAGACATTACGCCTTTAGATTCACTAATGCACTCCTCATTACATTTAGACTTTTATTTTGTTAAATATTTTTATTAGACGTAAGTACATTTTTATAGAATATACATCTCACATATATTTGTAATATTATTAATATTAACAATTATGTCTTATATCTTTCTATACTTTTTTTTTACAGGTAAAGGTTTTCACTATAGGTTTTCTTACCTATTTTAATATTAGCGAATAAAATCGAACTAATTTCAAAAGGCGAACAATCTTCTTTTTACATGTTTAACCAGGTTGGTTGTTTATCTGTCTCTACTAACCAAAAATTCATATTTTTAATATTAACTGCCCAGTAATAAAACATAAAGTTTGGCAGTGCTAGACCTCCATTTATTTTTGGTTTACATAAATGTTTTTTATTTTCTATGGCTCTTATAATCCCAGATAAAGTTGGTGACTATAGAATCAGCCTTCTTAAAGAAATTTTTAGAAGATATATCGGAATCAATTGGAAAAGATATATTAATTGCGGGAGAAAAAAACATTTTTAATTGCATTAATTCTACCTAGCATTGAGAGATAGGTAATGTTTTCCAATATAAAATGTTCTTAATTAATTTAATTCAATAAAATTGGAAAATTGGATTTAAAATAAAGAATCAATCTTTTTTGTTACATAAATTCCAAGTTATTTTGATTTTTTTGTTTGCTATCTTAAAAGGAAAATTGATGTAGTATATGTAATGTTATTTTACCATTATTTGGCATAAGATCACTTTTATTCCAATTAATACTATATCCTATGAAAATAATCCCAAATTTCAGTGTATTAATATTAGTAAATTTGGGATACTGATTTCCTGGCTTTTGTACATCAGCAATACATCATACCGCCATAAAAAAAAATTATTTTCAGTATCTCTGGTTGTCATAATCCATATATTTTCAGGATTATAAATTCGAGAAGGTCCCACACAAGAGATTGGTATACAAACTTAAACACACGGTATTGGTGGTTCAGTATTGATTGTGGATAGAGAACTGGCTGGCAGACAGGAAGCAAAGAGTAGGAGTGAATGGGTCCTTTTCAGGATGGCAGGCAGATGACTAGTGGGGACCCAATGGCTCAGTGCGGGACCCCGAGCTATTTTACAATATACAATAATGATTGGTATGAGGGAATTAAATAATGCAACATCTCGAAGATTTTTTTTGCGTGATAGACACGAAGCTAGGGGGGCAGTGTTTAGCTGTGAGGAATGCTAGGGAAGGCTGCAGGATGACTTGAATATACTGGGTGAGTGGGCGAATGCCTGTCAGATGCAGTATAAATGGTGGATAAATGTGAGAGTTATCCACTTGGTGGCAAAAAACAGGAAGGTAGTACTTAATATTTGAATGGTGACCGATTAGGAAAGGGGAGATGCAGCGAGGAACCTGGGTGTCATGGTACACCAGTCAATGAAAAGTAGGCATGCAAGGTGCAGCAGTCTGTTGAAGAAAGCAAATGGTATGTTTAGGCATTCATAGCCAAAAGGATTTTGGAGTACAAGAGCAGGGAGGTTTCTACTGGCACAGTTGTACAGGGTCTTGGTAGAGGCCAACACCTGGAGTAATTGCGTACAGTTTATGGTCCTCCTCCCTAATCAGAGTGAAAGAGCATTCTTGCCATAGAGGGAGTAACAAAGAAAGGTTCCACACAGACTGGATTTCCTGGGATGGGAACGACTTGGATATGAAGAAAGATTGGATAGACTCTGCTTGTACTCTCGCTGGAATTAGAAGATTGAGGGGTGATCCTCATCAGCTACTTAACAAAAGTTCTAAGGGGTTGGACAGCCTAGATGCAGAAGATTGTTCCCGAAGTGGGAAGCCAGGACAAGGGGTCACAAGTTTAAGGCTAAGGGGGAGTGTTAAGGACCGAGATGAGAAAATCGTTTTCACACAGAAGTGTGAATCTGTGGCATTCTCTCCCACAGAAGGTAATTGAGGCCAGTTCGTTGGCCATATTTAAGAGGGAGTTGGATGTGGCCCTTGTGCCTGAAGGGATCAGGAGGTATGGAGAGAAGGCAGGTACAGGATACTGAGTTGGATGATCAGCCATGATCATATTGAATGGCGGTGCAGGCTCGATGGGCCGAATGGCCTGCTCCTGCACCTAATTTCTATGTTTCTATCTTTCTATAATCTCACCCGTTGAGCTAATGGTTCTATTGCAAGTGCAAACAGTAGCGGGGATAAAGGATAACCTTGTCTGCTGCCTCGAAATAGATTAAATTTAGTTGATAGCATTTGATTTGTTATTATTCTGCGTTGGATTAGTGATAATAATTTAAAACCCAAGGTAATAAACACTCTCCTCCAACTTAAAAGTTTTCCACAACCTAAAACAAGTAAGACCATACACCCTTGTCCAAGGCATTCACCGCATCTAAAACAAAATATATTACTAGGTCTTTATTAATACCTCTTTTCGAATAAATCATATAGTATATATCGTCTTCAGTTATATGAGGAATATCGTTTTGGTATGAATCCTGTTTGATCGGGGTGAATTAATTTATTAATAACTGTACTTAGTCTTTTTGCTAATATTTTGGTTAGTATCTTTTGATCAGTATTTAAAAGTGCTATAGCTCTATGTAATCCTGGTTCGTCCAGATCTTTATCTATTTCATAGAGTATCTTCAGATGTGGTGCAATCAGATCATAAAATCTTTTATAAAATTCCGAGCCAATACCATCTGGTCCCGGTGTTTTACCATTTTTAATGATCTGATAGATTCTTCGATTTCTTTTACTGACATTTCAGCATTTAGTGATTCTCTATTTTGTGAATCCAACCCATTCAGATTACTTTTTTTTTTTTTTTTTTTTTTTAAATGCTTCTATTCCTATCCTGTTGTTCGTCATTTTTAAGTTTGAATATAAATTTTTTATAATAGTGCAAAAATCTCTCATTAATACTTTAGGTTGGTACTAAGGGTTCGCGATTATAGATTTAATCCTATGATTATATTTTCTCCCTCCATCTTTCTAATTGACGAGCAAAATAATTTTTGAGTTCATCTCCAAATTCAAGATTGTAATGTTTAGTGTATTGGTAGAGTTTTACAACTTGATCTGATTATTAAATTCTATTAATTGATATTTCAGTGCACGATTTATTATTGTCGTTATGGATGGATTAGCAGCGTTTCTCTGTGTCTAATGTTTAATCTCCTTTTCCAATTCCTGTTGTTTTCTCCCTCCGATTCTTTTATTATAAAATGCTTGAGAAGAAATCATAATTCCACGGGCATAATGGGAAGGAGGATATTTCCGGTTTATCCCTTTATTTCCAAGAAAATCTTGTCTGTTGACTATATATATTACTGAGGTGTTTTTTTTTTTTAAAACTAGTTGGATTAAATCTCCATTGTCTCTGTTATTTCCGTTATAAAACCATTTATTTTATCATTAAAGTTAAAGCTGCATGATCAGAGATTGTAATATTAGGGTATTTTTGAATTATAAGTGAGTGCGATAAGTTTTAGCGTCACCCAAAAAATAATCTATTCTTGGAATAGGTTGTATCTACAGAATGAATAAAATGAAGATTCCCTCGTCCAGTTGGGTTTTCTACTCTTCAAAACACTTTAAAGAGTTGACGTGGATACGTTTTTCCATTGAGGTAAGGGAAGAATCAAACCAGAGGCATGACAATAGAATTTAAGGGACAGAGGTTTAGGGGTAACGTAGTGGGGAACTTTCGTTACTCAGCAGGGTGGTGGCTGTGTGGAATCAGCTTCCAGCCGAATGTGGAGGCAGGATCGATGTATTAACATTTAAAAGTAAAGTGGATAGGTATATGGATGTGAAGGAAATGGAGGGGTATGTTCTGAGTGCAGGTAAGATGGACTAGGGGGAAAACAAATGTCGGCACGGACTGAAGGGCCGAGTGGCCTGTTTCCGTCGGTAATTGTTATATGTTATAATTGGTATATGTAATTACTAGTAATCCATTATATGCAGTTTAATAAGTCACTGAATAGGATTTGTTTCCTTTGTCTTGGGATCTGTTCGTTTATGTATGTCTTCTTTTTTTCTGTCGGTATCCTTTTTTTTTTAAATAGGAAACATAATTGTACAATTTTAAATCTCCTCTCCCCATTATTAAGTTATGTTGGCATTCCGGATGTTGTTAATTATTTCTTAAAAAACCAGGGGACTATCAAAATTTGGTCCAATACATTGACAAAAAACATTTTCTGTGCTTTTAATTCTCGCTATTACAAATATGTATCTCCATCATTATCAGTTATAAGTTGATGTATGTTTGAATAAAGTGCCTTTACGAATAATATTGCATGCCTCTTATTTTGTGTGTAAAAGAAGAATGATACCTTTTATCCTATCCATTTTAGCTTTCAGCCTATGCTTCGGCATCTTTTTTAAATGTGTTTCTTGAATGAAAAATCACATCAGCTTTAATTTTATTAATGTGCAATTACTTTACCTCTCTTAATTGATTCATTAATACCTTTAACATTCCACTGCAAAACTTTATTCTTCAATTCCTTGTATTCATTTTTAATCTTGCATCTTTTTGTCTATGGGGGTCTATAATAGAGCCAAGGGTTCAGGTTCGACAGAGACCCGACTTACACCCGAACTCCGAATAGAACAAATTTTATAAGACCCTTGAATGTCTCTCACGTGAATTTTTTTCTTTAGAAAAAATTTCCTTCTTGTTGTAAGTGAACTCTTAGGTACTGGATCGCTCAGACCATATTCAAATTCTTCTCCACTTTCCCTCATAGAGACTTTTGGTCTCATTAAAATGCCTTTTCATTTCCTTTTAACATTTAGGACATTTATACTTACACATTTTTAAAAATCCTTCCACTCCTCCAATATTTTCTCTTTCATTTTTTTTCTTTTTTTTCTCTTCTTTCTTTCTTTTTTTTTTATTTTTCACACACAACCCTACTTCTATCACTAACACCCATAAACCCCACCTCACGCCAGGGGTTGTAGGGGGGTATTAGGGGGGTAAAAAAAATGTAGTTATAAAATGATAAATGAACTTAAATACTACAACATACATTAAAAGAGGGGGTGATTTAGGGGTAAGTGGGGGAGTTCAACATAAGATTAATAGATTAATAAAATA